>CAUYQV010134587.1:0-58553 GCA_963574575.1 Galagoides demidoff | reverse complement strand
GCCCACCACAATGCCCAGCTATTTTTTGGTTGCAGCCATTATTGTTGTTTGGCAGGCCGGGGCTGGATTCAAACCCGCCTCCTTAGGTGTATGTGGCTGGCACCTTAGCCACTTGAGCCACAGGCGCTGAGCCTTGCCTCAGGTCTTGATGTGGTTCTCATCTCATTGACACTCTCTGGGGGGGGGTCTGTGGCAACCTCAGCTTTGGGGCCACCCTGGTACCCCCTGCTCAGCTGCTCTCCTGAGCTTCTGGACCCTCATGCAGCCACTTGCTTGTCCTGAAGGTACCTCTGTCCTGCCTCCAGACAGAACATTTTCTTACTTTAGCAGAATAAATGATGCCCACTCCCCCCACCTCTTAAATGGCATTTCTCCCCATGGGCTCTCTTTTTCATCAAGGCAAAATTCACATAATGTAAAATTCATCATTTTCACTAAAGTGTATGATTCTTAGTGGCTTTTGGGAAACTCACCATGTAGGGCAACCACCATCCTATCTGGGGACATTTTCACCCTAAAAAGAAATGCTGTGGCCACTTGGAGCCACTTGTTCTTCCCTAATCCCTGAGCCCCCAGCAACTGCTAATCTACTTTCTGTCTGTATGGTTTGCCTGCTCAGGACATTTCACATAATTGGGATCATAAATATGTGACCTTTTGTGTTTGGCTTCTCTCACTTGGCATAATGTTCCATGGCGTCTCCTAGTTCATTAGTTCAGCAGGTCTCTGTTGCCCACTGTGGGCCAAGATGGTTAAAGATGCTATACTTTTCCATGTGACACACATCACAGCTGTAACTGAGTAACTGAGAAATGACCTTTTTAACTTGGTCTGTGAGCTCCCTGAGGGCAGAGGTGCTGTGTGCTGTGTGCATCCCAGCATCCACAGTCCCTGGCACTGCATCCCACACTTACAAGGTGCTCACCAAGTTTCGGGTACATGAATGAAGTGGTGTGCCAGGCAGGGCTGTGTATGTGTGGTCCACTGCTGTGCTGGTGCCTCCCAGCATGGGCTGGCCACCAAATATTGACTCAGGATGTGCCAAGCAGAGGAATAATCCTTACTTAGTGATGGGGGCACCAGTGGCAGCAGGGTGGGGGCTGGGCTCTGGAGGGGCTGGGCCTGACTTCTGCTCCCTGACTCTCTGCTGTCTTCTTGTAGGCCGTGTGTCTCTGGCTCAGTTTGCTCTGGCCTTCGTGATGGACACGTGCGTGGCGGGCGCCCTGTTGTGCGGGGCTGGGCTACTCTTCCATGGGATGCTGCTGCTTCGGGGCCAGACCACGTGGGAGTGGGCTCGGGGCCAGCACTCTTATGACCTGGGCCTCTGCCACAACCTGCAGGCAGCCCTGGGGCCCCGCTGGGCTCTTGTCTGGCTCTGGCCTTTCCTGGACTCCCCCCTGCCTGGGGATGGGATCACCTTCCAGACCAAAGCTGATATGGGACTCATGGCCTCCTGACTTCAGAAAGAGCCAGAATTGTACAGGGAGGAGGGGAAGTGTGGGAGTATGAGGATCTGATTTCCCCAGACTCAAGAGGGAAATCAGGGTGGCCCTTATTGCTTGTCTGGGGGCAACTCCAGACCACACAGGCATTAGCAGCCTCATTACCCCTCTACATACAGAATCTTTTCATTGTTTCCTTTTTATTAGTAAGGAGATACTAAATAAACCCCCTGCTCAATTTGAGGAAGTTACGCTTAACATTTCCTCTGAAGTTCCTTCTGTGCTCCCCTAGGCTGCCCTGTCTCAGTCATACCCTTGCTTTGATTTATTTCTTTATTCTCTTGGCCTTGCCTCTGCCCAGCCTGGACTCCTGTGTGTCCAGGGCATGGGCCCTGCGACTGCTTCTTTTGGCAGAGGAGCACAGAGGTATGGCAGGGGCTGCTCAGCCTGGTCTCTCAACTTTTCTCCTTCATGAGGGACCCACTTCCAACCCTTTGGAAGAGCTCTAAGCTTTCTCTGTTTTTCCTAAATAAAATATTTCTTGGTAACCCTGAAAAAAAAGGGGGGGAGGGAGCTTCTCTACCAGCCTAGCTGCCCCTTTGCTGACTTTGTTCTCACTCCTTCTTTGTGGGAAATCTGGTTCCTCACTTTGTTGCTGGGGCTGCTGTTTCTGGTTCTTCTGGTTGTCAGGCCTAGAAACCATGAATTCCCAAGGCTTGGAGTGGCCAGGGGTAGGGTGGGGATGTTCTTGTGACCCAGGGCATGAGAATGCAAACATTCTTTCCCAAGCTCAGAATTTTATCCTTGGAAGTATTATCTGCAACAGCAGTCTCACAGACCCCCTCTTAGGTCACCTGCCACCCTGGGCAGCCCTTATACACCTTATTTTGTGGGTAAAAACCTTAAAGCTTTGAGAGTTAAGATCACAGCGGAGTAAATGGAGGAGCAGGGTTTGAATCCAGGTTTTTATGCTTTTGCCTTCACCCCTGCATAGCTGAAGAAAGTGAGTGGGGAAAAAATCAAGGCAAATAAATGGACTGGGGATGTGTAGACATCTGGGAAGGATGGTGAGGATGGTGCTGAGAGGCCTGAGCCTGCTCGCCTCTGTTGACTCTTCCGGAGCTGCTTTTTAAACATTTTTGTGTAAATATAGTAACTAGAGGGCCTGCTGGTTAAACATTGCAGGCTTTAATACGAGTTTATCTCTGTTTTCTCTTGGGATTTTGCTAAAATGATAGTAAAGAAATAAAAAAGATACGTACTTAAACAAGAGGAAAGAAAACAGGAAAGGAGACAGCTGTAAACCAAAGAACCTGACATTTGGAAGAGGGGTTATATAGATAGAGGCTTAGTTACTCTCTTGAAGCAGGGAATTAAAAATTGAAATTATTTGTTTCCAAAGGGAGGGACTGAGAAGCAAGCAGATTTCCTCCCACACACAGGAGAGGCCCAGGAGTTTCAGTACCATGGAAGGTGAGGTGTGGTGGTGCACTGGCGTGCAGAGCTAGGCACACTGTACCCTCCCTCAGGCACTGCCCCTGGGGCTGGTGTTAGGGAAGGAGAAACTCAGTCAGAGAAGCTCTGGATCTTGGGCACTGGGAAGGGGTGAGGGACTGGACCAAAAGTGGGGTTAGGTGGGAGTCCACAGATACTGCTGGGGGTCGTCCCAGGGATTAGGAGGCTCCCCCAATCTGCAAGGACCCTCAGGGAACACACCCTCTGACAGGCTTTTCCCCGGCCAGGGATATTGGGGCAGCTGCATTACTCTTTCCGACACAACGGCATTAGCAGCCTCATTACCCCTCTACCTCCAGAATATCTTTTCATTGTTTCCTTTTTATTAGTAAGGACATACTAAATAAACACCCCCTACCCCATTTGAGGAAGTTACTCTTAACATTTCCTCTGAGTTCCTTATGTGCTCCCCTACGCCGCCCTGTCTCAGTTATTCCCTTGCTTTGATTTATAGTTTTACTGTATGTTTGTCAGTTTTGCACATATTTGAATTTTATATGGATGAAACCATAGCGAGTGTATTGTTCTGTGACTTGCTGTTTCACTCAGTATTTATGTTTCTGAAATGTAGCCAGATTACTGTGCATAGCTGTGAGGCGCCCCCTTCCCTGCGGTGCAGGATCTGTTGGATAAGTCACATTTTTAAAATTTTGTTCCACTGGTCATTTTATTTACACCTTTCTCCTTTGGGAAGTAGCCACTAAGATCTATCCTTGGCCTTTGCTCTTCGATGTAAATTTTAGAATCAGCTTGTCAGGTTCCACCAATAAAAATTCCTTTGAGATCATAAATGGACCTCAATTGAATCTACAGATCAGTTTGGATAAAATCAGCATCTACATGAAATTCAATTTTCCAGTTCAAGAACATGGTCTACTTCTCTATTAATGTTTCTTTTCTTTTCTTTTCTTTTTTTTTTTAGACACAGAGTCTTATCCTGTTGCCCTCGGTAGAGTGCTATGGCATCACAGCTCACAGCAATCTCCAGCTCTTGGGCTTAGGCAATTTTCTTGCTTCAGCCTCCCAAGTAGCTGGGACTACAGGCACCCGCCACAATGCCTGGCTATCTTTTGTTGCAGTTTGGCAGGGGCCAGGTTTGAACCCACCACGCTTGGTATTTGGGGCTGGTGCCCTACTCACTGAGCCACAGGCACCTCCCATCTCCATTAATGTGTCTAATAAAGTTCCATACTTTTTCTTATAAAGATGTTTTTATTAGATTGGTTGTTTTGTTTTGTTTTTGAGACAGTATCTCACTCTGTTGCCTAGACCATAGTGCTGTGGCCTCAGCACTAGCTGTGAGCCTAGTTCACAGCGACCTCAAACTCCTGGGCTTAAGTGATTCTTCTGCCTCAGCCTTCTGAGTAGCTGAGAGTACAGGTGCCCACCATGCCTGGCTAGTTTTTCTACTTTTATTTATTTTTATTTGAGACAGAGTCTCAACCTGTTGCCCTGGGTAGAGTGCAGTGATGTCATAGCTCACAGCAACCTCAAATTTGGGCTCAAGAGACCTTTTTGCCTCAGCCTCCTGGGTAGCTGGGACTTACAGGTGCCTGCCACAGTGCCTGGTTTTTTTAGAGGTGGGTGCGGGGCGGGGAGTCTTGCTCTGGCTCAGGCTGGTCTTGAATCCGTGAGCTCAAGCAGTCCACCCGCCTCAGCTTCCCAGAGTGCTGGGATTATAGGCATGAGCCACTGCACCCAGCATAACATATGTCTTATTATTTTGCAGTTTATTTTGATGGTGAGTTCCTATTTCTTGGAATTTTGTCAACGGGAGTTTTTTGACGTTGAATTAAAAGTAAATTCCTCCAGAAAGGAAATGTATTTATTTGGTTGCCTGATGACATACCAATCCTACACCACTTTAAAATTTCAGCTAGCAGTATTCAGGACTACCCAGGTGTAAGGAGGCTGGTTTTTATAGTGAAATGACAGAGAAATTACAGTTTTTCATTAAGGACTAAAAATCAAGCCCTCTGATTTCTGCCTTCTTTTCCTAGCAAGCCCCCTATGGAGCTTGGTTTTCATAAACCATTGAAAAGAACAGAAAGGAAATGTAAATCTTTTCTCTTTACTTTCAACACCTCCTTGTCTTTTAGAATTTGTTTTATATCTTCAAGGTTCCTGATTCTTTTCTGGATCATGGCCAAAATGATATCTCAGGGGAGAATCAACAGGATCAGAAACACCTGAGATACATCTCCAGTGGAAAGGCAGCTGCTTATCAACCTGCTGCAGGAAAAGTGTACAGTATTCACAGCCCCCTGTGAATCTGGCTACAGTTACATTTTCTCTTTGCTCCCCAAATTCAGCAGCCCTTGATCTTGCTGCAGGCATTCTTCCTTTGGGATGCCACACGTCTCCCTGCTCTTTTTCTCTTTACCCATTCTATTTCATTCTTCCTTTTCTTTTAAGAAAGATAAAATAAAGTCTATACTTTCATACCCTAATTTTTTTTTTTTTTTTTGAGACAGAGCCTCAAGCTATCCCCCTGGGTAGAGTGCCATGGCATCACAGCGCATAGCAACCTCCAACTCCTGGGCTCAAGCGAGTCTCCTGTCTCCGCCTCCCAAGTAGCTGGGACCACAGGCGCCCACCACAACGCCCAGCCATTTTTTGGTTGCAGTCATCATTGTTGTTTGGTGGGCCCGGGCTGGGGATTCGAACCCGCCACCTTAGGTGTACGTGGCTGGCACCTTAGCCGATTGAGCCACAGGCACCGAGCCCATACCCTAATTTTTGTCTAGAGAAAATCTTTTCTCAACCTGCACAGAGCATCTACTGAGCGCTTTGCCCTAACACCAGGTATTGCCAATTCAGATTGCAAACATTTATTCAGGGATGGCTTGTGGTTAAAAATTGTCAGGAGAGGTGTTTTTTGTTTTGTTTTGTTTTTTTTTTTTAAACTTTCTATCCAGCACTGAGCTTGGAGATAGGCAATACCCTCACTGGTTCTGGTAAGACAGAAGTGGAGGAATGGTTTCTTTCTTTTCTTTTTTTTTTTTTGAGACAGAGTCTCACTATGTCATCCTCGGTACAGTGCCAGGGCATCAACAGCTCACAGCAACCTCAAACTCTTGGGCTTATGCCTCTCCTGCCTCAGCCTCCCAAGTACCTGGGACTACAGGCACACGCCACAAGGCCCGGCTATTTTTTGTTGCAGTTGTCATTGTTTTTGAACCCGACAGCCTCGGTGAATGTGGCTGGCACCGTAACCACTGTGCTACAGGCACCGAGCCGGAATGGCTTATTCCTAGTTTACCTTTACACTGAGCATGTAAGCTCTCTGAGAGCCCACATTCCCCACCTTGCAGGGAAAAAAATAAACAACTCAGAGGAAACAGTGGTAAAGATACAATATAAAAGATAATCTTAGATGCATTTGTGAAAAGATACCACAAGGAATGAACACAGAACAGAGAATTAAAACAACTTTTTTTAAAATTCAGAGGAACTGAAAGACAAAGATATGGGAGAGGAGAGAAGAAAGTCAGCATCATCTCCACTCCCTCTGGAATTACCATGCATCAGATGCCAGCTTAACTGGAGTTCCAAAAAGAACAGAGAAATAGAGGGGAGAAAATCACCCAAGAAACAGTAACAGTTATCTTCTTGGAACTGAAGACCCTCTGTCATCTCTACCCAGAGCACAAGAAATATGTTTGTAATTTCCCTTTTACAATAATATATTTTCTCCAATTTTAATATCAGGTATATCCAGATTAAGTAGAATGATTTTGAAGTATTTCTTTTTCTATTGTCTTTAAGATTTGGTATGATCTGTTTTTTTGAAATTATCTTTTATTTATAAATATTAGTTGTCTATTTTTTTTGAGACTTTGGAAAAAACAAAGTAAGAAGTTAAATGATCAAAGTATTCTATAATAGACACACTTCTATCTGACAATGTGAATGTTACTTTCTTTACCTTATTACTATTATCATTGCTTAAAAAAAAACACACACAGGAAGGCACGTCATAACATTCAGAACCTCTGAGCTAGAAAGATCAGGAGTCAGAATGCCATGGAATTTCTCAACAGCATTACTCAAAGTTTGAGGGGAACACCGCCTGCAAGAAAACTTTTTGAGACAGTCTCACTCTGTCACCCTGGGTAGAGTGCTGTGGTGTCATATTCAAGCAACTTTATACTCTTGGGCTTGAGCAATCCTCTTGCTTTAGCCTCCCGAGCAGATAGGTGCCCAGCCCACCACCATGCCCAGCTAATTTTTCCTTTTTTTTTTCAGTAGAGACAGGGATCTTGCTGTTGCTCAGGCTGGTCTCAAACTTCTGAGCTCAAGCAGTCCACCCACCTTGGCCTCCCAGATTGCTAGGATTACAGGCATGAGCCATCACACCTGGCCTGAGAAAACTATTTTCAACTTAGACTTTTATGACCCAAGCAAATTATCACATATGTGTAACCTGAATAAGGAAATATTCAGACTGGTGTGGCACATCAGCCCCACTTCCCACTCTGGGGGCTGATGTAGGAAGCCATGAGTTTGAGAACAGCCTAGGGAGCAAGACTGTACAAAAAAATATCTGGGAGTGATGGCGTGCTCCTATAGTCCCAGCTGTTCCAGAAGCTGAAGCAGGAGGATCGCTTGAGCCCCGGAGTTAGGAGGCTGCAATGAGCGATAACGAAGCCATTGCACTCCAATCTGGGTAGCAGTGAGACCCTGTCTCAAAAAATTTTTTTTCAGATAAGCTGTTCCTTGAATTGTTTACCTCTAATGACTTTTTTTTGTCACCCTGGGTAGAGTGCCAGCTATACATCACAGCTCAAACTCTTGGGCTTAAGTAATTCTCTTGCCTCAGCTTCCCAAGTAGCTGGGAGTATAGGCGCCCACCACAATGCCTGGAGTTTTTAAGAGATAAGGTTTCACTCTGGCTCAGGCTGGTCTTGAACCTGTGAGCTCAGGCAATTCACCTGACATAGCCTCCCCAAGTGCTGGGATTACAGGCATGAGCCACTGCACCTGGGCCCTCTAATGACTTTTTAAAGAAGTACTTGCGGATATGTTTCACAAAATGAGGGTGAACTAAGAGAGAAAGACACAGGGCCTAAGAAACAGGGATCTAGGCTTGGCACCTGTGGCTCAAGTGACTAAGGTGCCAGCCACATACACCTAACGTGGCTGGTTCGAATCCTCAGCCTGGCCCGCCAAACAACAATGATGGCTGCAACCAAAAAATGGCCGGGTGTTGTGGTGGGCGCCTGTGGTCCCAGCTACTTGAGAGGCTGAGGCAGGAGATTCACTTGAGCTCAGGAGTTGGAGGTTGCTGTGAGCTGTGATGCCATAGCACGCTACCCAGGGGGATAGCTTGAGGCTCTGTCTCAAAAAAAAACAAAAACAAAAACAGGGATCTAGCTCAGGAGAGAGACAAAAGCAATTCTTTTAGAGAACAAAGGTTTTTGGTAAAGCAGGGGATGAAGGCAAATGTCTAGAAAAATGGAAGTGTCAGACAGGGTGGGGAAAGAATCAGCAGTTGTTTATTAGAAACCTAAGCAAATGAAAAAGGCAATTATTAACTCCATGAAAAAGAAAAAAGTACAAAGAGGGTAGTTTAACTGTAGATGGTTCTTGGCTCCACAGCAGAGAGCTCTCACATAGTAATACAAACAGTAACCTAAACAGCAAATGTGGATTTACCTGAAAACTAGAGATGGGCGGGCTGCTGTCAAATCTAAGCCCTCAACTGTTCCAACAGGGGTGCAACAGAAAACGTCTCAAATTAAGCGAGTAATACAAGCTAATTTTAAAAATAAAGTGCTAAAAGAACTGAAATGACTACTGCAGGTACTGCAGGGGAGCAGTTCCAGGGAAGGAAGAGAGGCTGTTTTGTTACAAATTGCCTAATTCCACATTGCTAAGGAGGAGCATGTTTTTTCATTTTTGTTTAGGTGCATTTTTTTTGTTTTGTTTTGTAGAGTGCCATGGCGCCACACAGCTCACAGCAACCTCCAACTCCTGGGCTTAGGAGGTTCTCTTATCTCAGCCTCCCCAGTAGCTGGGGCTATAGGTGCCTGCCACAATGCCCAGCTATTTTTTTGTTGCAGTTTGGCTGGGGCTGGGTTTGAACCTGCCACCCTTGGTATATGGGGCTGGCACCCAACCCACTGAGCCACAGGTGCTGCCCTAGGTGCGTATTTTCTTTTTCACAGACAGAGTCTCACTTTGTTACCTCAGTAGAATGCTGGGGCATCACAGCTCACAGCAACCTCCAGCTCTTGGGCTTAGGTGATTCCCTTGCCTCAGCCTCCTGACTAGGTGCCCATTTTAAATAAGTATTATGTAAATGCTCCCGACTGTCCTTATCCTCAGTGTATACTTCCTAGCTCTCTGCTGTGTGACTGGTACTTGCTTCCTTGTGGCTTTACACACTGTCCACACCGTGTTACTGCATCTCCATCTCTTCCTAATGGCTACACGGTACTGCATTTTACAACTTCAGGTAGGTGGTGGGCACAGAGCTCCCCTTTTGTCATCGTGAATAGCTACGAAGAGAAGAGATCAGACCTTTTTGTTCTCAGCTCATGCAGTTCCTAGCTTGACTAGGGTGAAGGGACTGTGAGGGCCCCCCTTGGACAGTGACAGGGATGAGATGCTCATGACCCTTCAGGAAAGGCTCTTTGTCTCTTCCACCCAAGTTCTAGCCAGGCCCAACCCTGCTTAACTTCTAAGATCAGGCAGGCCAGGCAGGCTCAGGGTGGTGTGACCCTAGACAGGCGCTTCCATCTCTAAGTTCTTTGGGTTAAGGTGAAATCTCTGACAGCAATGCTTCCTCTGCTCCATGTCTTTCCACTTTCGGGTTATAACTCCTTCCATTTGTGCCTCAGCGGGCTCCAGCTGGAAATGCTGTGCCATCCTCACCAACTGGTCTGTGTCTACAAGTGGCTGAGAGGGAAGGGAGCAGGGGGACAGGCTTTCCCTTGATCCAGGTGCCCTTGCTTCTTTTAACCTAACCCCAGATGCATTTCTTGGGAGGGAAGGGAGTGGGCTGTGGGTAGCATCACCCTACCTAGCCCTCGGTCTTGGGCACAGAGGCTGTTGCCTGGCAGTGGCAGCTAGCTTGGGATCCTCCCTGCAGTTATTCCTGTCGAATGTCACCTTTCTGGAACAACTTCTTGTTTTCTCCAGAGAGGCAGCCAAGTTCACAGAGTGTTAGAGCTAAAATGGTCTTATTTTACATGTGGGGAACTTGGTTACTTCCCAAACACTGAGCTGTGGGTCACATCCCAGGTCTGGCATCTGGTCTGACAGGGGCAGAGATGCAGGTCCTCAGGGACCCATGCTCATGGCTCACAAGTGGCTCAGGGTGGCCTGCAGGGTGAGCCAGGCAGACAGTAGAGCCTCAGGAGGCTGAAGTGCAAGGCTGATGGTCTTAGCCCTTGTGGCCTAACACATATATCTAGCCTTCAGCTTCAGTCCTGCAGCAGGAGATGAGTGATGTGCCCAAGGGAAGCAGCAAATTAGAAGGGTTGGGCCTGTTCTCACTTCACTCTGACCCTTCAGCTCTGCCTTGATCCTGGGTGTGGTTTCTGGGAAAAGCTGGGGAGGGGGTGGGCAGCAGCCCAATGGGACAATGCCTGGTCTGATCTTGACAGAGGGGAGCTGAGCCTCCTGGGGACTCACTGGCCTGCTGTTATAGGCCCAGCGTGGGAGCAGTGAGAAAGGGGTGTTCTGGACAGGGGAAAGAAGCTGTCACGTGGCACACTACTGTGAGTGGAGTGGGCCTGGGGCACGGAACCTGCCCCCATTCAGAGAAAGCAGCTGTATCAGCCGGGGGCTCAGGCAGCTGCCAGCCCCTCGCTTGCTGGCATGTTGATGTGGGCGCTCAGCAGGGGTGCACTCTGGCCTTCTCGGAGCACCAGCACCTATGAGAGAGCGTCCATGGCAGCAGGAGCATCACCTTTGACCCCTGTCTGGTCTGCCCTGGCTCTAATGACAGGCCACCAGGGCTCTACTGTACAAATACCCGCCACCCAGCAGCGCCCCACTGAAGGCCTTGTCCGTGCTCACCTTACTGTCCTCCTCAGGCCCCGCTTGCCCTCCAAGTTATGCCTACCTTGATAATGTCTGAGATGCCCTTGTCACTGAGACTCTCTACAAAGGTCTCCAGGGGATAGTTGAGCCCTGGCACCAGCAAGGGGACCTACAGAGACAGAGAGGTTAAGACAGCCCTCATACTATACAGTGTTTGTACAGTCGCAGCTGGGTCTCAGTACTCCTGCAGGATGGCAGGATGACCACAGGGTCCAGAAGGGTGTGGGTACAGTGGGGAATGTACATGCTCTAGGGCCATAAAGCGTGTAATCAAACCTAGACCTCTGCATTCCCACCAAGTCTAGGGCTAATGACTTCATGTTCCAGAGCCTTAGTTTTTTTGCTCTACCAACTTGAGGTCAAATATGGGCTCTGGGGGAAACCAGATCTTTCCCTCTGAGGACAATGCTCTTGGGGCAGCAAGGTCCCTGTTCCAGGAGTGGCTGGGAAAGAGGGTGGGCTCCGGGACTTCCCCTAGTCCTGTCCTGGACAATCTTCTGACAGGCACAGGTGGGACCTAGGCTCTAGCTGGGTTTATTTTTTATTTATTTATTTTTTTTGAGACAGAGCCTCAAGCTATTGCCCTGGGCAGAGTGCTGTGGCATCACAGCTCACAGCAACCTCCTCAAGCGATTCTTCTTCCTCTGTCTCCCAAGTAGCCGAGACTATAGGTACCTGCCTGCCACAACGCCCAGCTAGTTTTTGGTTGTAGCCATCATTGTTGTTTGGCAGGCCCGGGCTGGATTTGAACCCGCCAGCTCAGGTGTATGTGGCTGGCACCTTAGCCACTTGAGCCACAAGCGGGCTCTGGCTGGGTTTTAGCACCTTCTATATGGCTCCCTGAGACCTCCTGCAGGGTGGGAAGAGAGCTGTGGGGACAGGTCTTGGGTGCCTTCTCCAGAGGTCCCTGCTGGGGCCTTAGCCTGGCTTGTGGTAGGAGAGCTGTTCTGCTGCCACCTGCCCCACTCCCTTGCCCTGTCCTAGTAGGGTCTCTGTTGGCATCTGATCAGGCCCCAGACTCAGCCTTTTCCATTCCAGGTCTGAGGAGGGTCTAGTACCTTGAAGCAGGCCCGTGGCAGGGCATAGAGCGCATCATTGTAGAGGAAACAGATTAGCAGCCCCAGGGCAGGGCGAGCTGTTGAGGGGTTCTGTAGGTGCAGTGTGAGCTTAAAGGTGGGGCCCAGGCCCTGAACCTGTGGAGGGCGGGATAGAGAACATCCTCAGGACCTGGTGGCCTTGGGCTCTGCCTGCCTCCTCCCCATACCCTCAGGTCCCTTCCTCCTACTGTGTGTCCCTCAAAACGTACAGAAGCCCAGAAGGTGCACAGGGACTAACAGAATCCAGGGAGGGTGAGAGGCTGGACAGAGAAGTCCAGTAAGCTGGAAGCAGAGCTGGTGTGGGACTGCACGTCCTGACTCCCACCAGTGTCCTCACCACTGCCCCATCCCAGTTCCCAGACCCAGTTCTACCACCTATTCTCATCCTGTGGTGGCCTTGGTGATTCTGCCTTTCTCCCTCTTACCCTGAGTGCTCTGTAGCCTCTTTCCTCTCTAAATCTACCTTAGGAAAACAGAAGCTGGAAACCCAGTTGAATCAGATGATAAACCTCAGGGACCCATTAAGAGCTAGTGGGAGCCCTGCAGACATCGGGGCCACTTGTGTGAGTGTGTGGGCTCCTTCCCAGTGCCTGTGCTCCTTTGGTTCAGGCTGGGATGCCCCCTCCATGGGATGGGTACCCCAACACCCTGTGGCCAAAGAATAATGTCTTAGGACATTATTTCTTCCCCAAAGCCATGAAGATCCCTCCAGTCTTTAGGGAAGAAATAATGCCCTAAGGTGACTGCTCTGCGCCCCTACCCAAGTCCGGGAGCCTGTCTGAGGCACGGCGTAGGGCAGGGGAACTGGAGAGTGTGTCCCAGTCCACAACCAGCCCAAGGGAAGAAGCAGCACGGGAGGGCAGGTGAGAGCAGCTCTCACAGAGAACATGAGAAGGGAACCAGGTGGAGTTGGCTTGGAGTTGACTCTGGGGGGCTTGGCTGTGTGGCAGAGTTTTTCCTACCCATTCCTGGCCTCTGGGCCTGACAACCTCCACAGGTGGTACTCACCACAGCATGCAGCTTGAGTGGCTCCCGGACTGTAGCAGACACAGGGTTCAGGCTGGACTCAAGGGCCTGCACATAGGCGCGGGCAGCCCGCAGGCGCAGCAGGTAGAGGTCTGTCTGGAAGGCCCGGTGCATGGCTGAGGAAGGGGACACAAAGGCTGACAGTGGAGGGGGGGAAGGGGTGCTCCTGCCTGGGAGAGAGGGAGGTGTAGCAGGCAAGGTCTGCAGAGCTGGGAGTATGGGGAGAGGGAGGACCACAGGCCCAGCCTTCTGGCCACTCCCTACCTCCTCCCTAGTTCTATCCCTTCATTGCCTGCACAATCTGTCTCCTTCTTTGGCTTCTTTTGTTCTGAACTATAGGCTGGTGTTCCCGAGTGCCATCCAGCCCTCTTCTCAATGCTACCTTCTTCCACTGAACAACCTAAGTCCTGCCACACCTCTGACCACCCCAAGAAGAACAGCTTCAAGCTCCCGAGGGCAGGGACCTTGGCCCTTTGGAGTCCTCAGCTAGGCCCATATTCACACTTGACATTGGGCATGTGTCTCCATCAGCTCAGCAGGCACCTAGGCCTGCCTCCTGGTCACCTCTATCTGGATGTTCCATCAACATTTCAAATTCAATACTGTGGAAACCAGCCTCTTGTACTGCTTTACTCACCCCTCCCTATCCACCACATAGGCTCCCCCTTATGTCTATCCACTTTCCAGGACTGGACGGACGACTCTTCTCAAAGCTGCCCCTAGAGCGCACCCCCAGTTGTCAGCCAGTCTGACTTTGCTTTGTCATTTGGGTGCCAGGTACCTTTCACCTTTCAGGAGTTTCAACCTGCCTGTTACCTCTCCTCCTTTTTCCTCTAGTATTTCTATGATTGTCTCAATAAATAAATAAATAAAAATCAATCAATCAATCAGTCTCAAGCTGTTGCCCTGGGTAAAATGCCATCGCATCATAGCTCACAGCAATATCAAACTCTTGGGCTTAAGTGATTCTATTGCCTTAACCTCTCAAGTAGCTGGGACTATAGGTGCCTGCCATAATGCCTGGCTATTTTTTTGTTGTTACAGGTGTCATTGTTGTTTAGCTGGCTGGGGCCAGGCTCGAACCCACCAGCCTTGGTGTATGTGGCTGGTGCCCTACCCACTGACCTATGAGCACTGCCCCCTATGATTAATTTTTAACATACCCCGAATTAATGTTTGTGATTGACACAATGTAGAGGTCTAACTTTTTTTTCTGAAATTGTCCTGTGTTTTTTTGGACAGTTTTGCCTTTCCCCACTAATTTCAAATGGCTTCTTGATCACACTGTCTTTCCGCATACAAGGGGTCAGTATGTGGACTTACAAGACATGCCACTGATCTCCATGTCTATTTCAGCATCAGCACCGCGGGTCCTGCCTCCTACCACTGCAGTTTATTGTGGTGTCTGATAAGTGGAGTCCCCTTTTCTTATTTTCCCCATATTTAATTTACTCTTTCAATCAACGTAAACCCTTCAAACAAAACCTACTGGAATTTCAACTATAACTTTCCTATGTTTTTAGGTTAATTTTGGAAGAATTGACAACTTTACAACATTAGGTTGCCCCGCCCTCTGACTTGGTAATTCTCTCCATTTAAACCTGGTTTATGTTTTTGAAAATAGTTTTACAATTTTATTAGTCTTTGTACATCTTCTTGCTACATTTATTTCTAGGGATTTTCCTGCTATTGTGAATGGAATCTTTTTCCATTATATATTCTAATTGGGTATTACTGGTATATATAAAAGCTTACAATTGTTTAATATTTTACATCTGATCACCTTGTGGAATTTTTCTGATTGTTTACCTACTGTTTCTCTTAGATCTAGGCTACAATAGCTTATTAACCATTTTCTCTGGGACCAAAATCTCCTTTTAAGACAGAGCTGGTCAAGAACTATACCCTCTTCTCTAGTTCCCTGCTACCTATATACACACAACATGCCCCTCATCCAGGGCCTGTGGGAGCTGGTTCTGATCCACTTGTCCCCTCCCCTCTGACTACCTGCCTTCTGTCATGGGGCCTGCAGCTCCAGTGACAGAGGCTTGCTTGAATTCAGTCAGGGCCTGTTTCTCTACCCAAGCCTCTGCCAATGCTGTTGTTCCCTGCCCTTTTTTGTCTGCCTGACTGGTAATCATCTTTTAGGGTTACGTCCAAGGTCACCTCACTCTAAAGCCTTTCCCAAGCTTCCCAGGCAGAGTTCAGTACTCCCACTTGTGTGCCCTAAGAGCTCTGTAGAATCCTTTCCTACTGTCACATAACATGAAGCTGGCCAGGTGGACCAAAGGCCTCAGGTAGAGTCCAACCTAATTCAAGGCCCTGGCACAAAGCCTGGCGTAATCACAGGTATTGAATGAATGAACAAGTGAGCAGAAAAACTGAACAAGACGACGACACTTGGTTAAATTCTACTTTTCTCATGAGAATTCTTGTGTTTGGAAGTGACCGCTCCTCCTAATTCTGAGGGCTCTTGCCCCCATTCATAGCACCTTCCACCTTGAGGAATAATGTTTACGGTCAGGGTGTACCTCCTAAGCTGTCTCTGGACTTAAGAGGCACATGACCTACCCAGCTGGCTGAGGTCTCTTCCCTCTGCTGCATCATCTGGGCAGCATTCACGTGTGGGAGCAATGAATGGCAGAGAAAATGGAAGAACCCCATCTGAGACTCACCAGTGCCAGCCTCCCGCTCCCGCAGTGTCTGATCCACGTAAAGCCGGGTCTTTCGGGGCACGTTCAGTTTCGTGGCCTGGGCTGGTGGGGGGCCCACTTCACCTCCCCCCTCTGTAAACACTGCTGTTCGCTTCAGGATCTTGATAATCAGGCCACCACCTAGGGAAGGGGACAGATGGAAACAGATTTGTCCTCCCCAGCTCTATCCACATTCCTATTCTTTCATCCCCAAACAACCTGCCTCATACAGAGCCATTTCTGTATATGTCTGTCCTTCCTGATAAGACTCAGTTTCTGAAAGGAATGTGTCTTAATAGCTTGATTATTAATTTATTTTTAGAGACACGGTCTCACTGTCACAGCTCACTGTAACCTCAAACACCTGGGCTCAAGTGATCCTCTTATCTCTGCTTCCTGAGTAGTGGGGATTATAGGCACATGGCACTGTGCCTGGCTAATTTTTTTAGTTTTTATAGAGATGTAGTCTTGCCATGTTTCCTAAACTGATCTTGAAATTCCTGGCCTCAAGTGATTTTTGCCTTGGCCTCCCAAAGCATTGCGACTACAGGTGTGAGCGAGGCTTCCAGCCTCTTGGCATTATTAATTCATTCAGTGGTTACTAATCGAGTATGGGATGCACCTGGCATTGTGGCAGGCACTGGGGATTTTGCGTGAACCAGAGATGCAGCCCTGCCCAGCAAACTGCTGATGAATAGTGGAGCCCAGCCCAGCCAGCTGGGATCAGGTCTATAGGCCTTGCTTCCACATCTAGGTCCACCCACACTTCATGCCCACCTCCCTCTTTCCCTATCCTCTCACTCCCAACTCAATGCCCTTGCTGAGTCTGGCTCTCCTCACCTCGAGTAGTCATAATGAGGGTGTTGTCTTCCCGTCCATAGCGACCAAAGCAAAGGCTGGTCACCGGGTCCTATGTAGAGACAACAGAGTTTAGTTAGGGAAATAGCTTAGAGAGGAAGGCCAGATGGGGACAAGGATGGGGGAGACCTCAGCTATAAGATGTAATAACAGATGTGAGGTGCGGCCTGGCACAATGTTGCTTCTGCAGTAGTCCCCCTCCAGCCTCACTGCCACAGCTGCACTTCTAGCTGGTCTTCACTTTTGGGGTCGACCTCCTGACAGGTCTCCCAGCCTAGTCTTTCTGATCTTTCTCTCCAACTGTCCTACAAAGCTGCCTCTCCTTCCTTCCTTTTAAAAATTACTTTCTAGGGATAAAGTCTTCCTATGTTGCCGAAGCCTGCTCTGCTGCCTCTCAAAACAAAAACAGGCCTAGTTGCCACTAACAAACCTCCAGTGGATTTTTCCCTACTTGTCAGGGCACTGCAGGCCTTCCACATCTCCTACCTACCTTTCCTGTCAGTTCTCTCCTGTCTTCCCTTCTCCCAACCTGCACACCACCTGTCTTCCCAGCACCTACGGGCCGAGTCAGTTGCTTTCAAATTTTATAACATGATGCAAGAAATTTACACACACGTCATATACTCTGAATTTTTTATTCTATGTTTTTTAAATGTTGCTGATGTGATCCACTAAATTGATTTAATGACTCACAACTTAGAGTTTGAAAAACTCTAATCCAAACTCAAACTACCGGCTCGGCGCCTGTGGCTCAATCGGCTAAGGCGCCAGCCACATACACCTAAGGTGGCGGGTTCGAATCCCCAGCCCAGGCCCGCCAAACAACAATGATGGCTGCAACCAAAAAATGGCCGGGCGTTGTGGTGGGCGCCTGTGATCCCAGCTACTTGGGAGGCGGAGGCAGGAGACTCGCTTGAGCCCAGGAGTTGGAGGTTGCTATGAGCTGTGATGCCATGGCACTCTATCCAGGGGGATAGCTTGAGGCTCTGTCTCAAAAAAACAAAAACAAAACAAAACAAACAAACAAAAAAAAAACCTGGCAGTCAAAATCAAACACAATTGTCTAAAAGCCACCAGACCCAAGGGGAATGTGGTGGCATATCCAACCTTCCTTGCCTATACCTGAAACTGCCTTGGTTGAGCCAAGGAAGATCCTGGTATTACTTTCTGTATAGCACCCCCTCTTTTTTTTGTTGCCTTCAGATGTACTTGTGCTGGAATAAAAACCAGGTTAATGACACCCAGGAGAACAATATGGGTATTGATGAGGGAGATGATGATGAAGCTGAAAGCAAACCCATACTGGGTCAACAGGTTATCTAGTGGAACCAGCATTAGTGCTCATGAGGTGGGTAATGAGTAGGGGTTTTGTTTTGTCTTGGTTTTGTTTTTGTATTTAACCTGAACCCTGTATATACCTATAAAAGAATGTTTGACTTGTTCTGGGACCAGCTATTCTAATGCCCAAGTTACTTCAGGTGTCACAAGCTAAGCATGTTAACGTGACGTCCAGAGAGGCCTGACTTACTCCTGTATAATGACCTAGTACCAGGAGATTCTGTCTGACTCAGACAAGATTCATGGCAAGAAGAGGTTGTACAACCTGTATGGTGTTTTGTTGCATATTGAATTATACCCTTAGGCTTCATAAAAAATAAAATCAATACAAAATGTCCTTTGAATTCACTTTTAGTTACAAGTTGACATTTGTTTAAGGCAAATTGATTACCTCTTTTTCTGAAAAACAACCCAAATTATCATGTATCAGACTATACTTCATGTACTCAGAAGACCAGCTACAGCAAGGTAAATAAAAGTTAATAATAAACAGAAGGGTGCATAGTTTGGGGAATGTGACTGGTTTGGCATTCAAAGATCTTGTGGAGCCATTTCTCATTAATGTCTCCACTAGTTAACTTAAACATGGGATAAATGAAATTATTTAGAAATTATGAATTAATGAGAGATCATTTATAGTATTGGAAAGTACAAGAATGTCAAAGAAAATAATCAAAAGACATAGAAACCACATAGAACATTGGACAAGAAGTTCTCAAATGTGTAGTTTAAAATAAGCAATGATAACTTGAGATCATATGTCCACAGGGATAGAAGAGGGAAATGTGTGCAAAATTCAGTAGGGTGATACTTGGGAGATCTGAATTCTAGTCTCTAATGTCCACCAAGTTAGGGTGGGCAAGCATGGCCCTTCTAGATCTTTACTTTCTACATTTATCAATTAAAGGGTTAGGAAGTATTATTTCTATTAACATGGCTCAAATATGATTCCAAGAAAGAAGAAAGGAAGAAAGGAAGGAGGAAGAGAAGGAAAGTGGGAGGGAAAAAGAGAGATCTCTGTAGAAAGCACCATAGTAGTTTAGTCCAACTTAAAGAGTTGGGCAGACATTCCACAATATGCAGGAAAAAGAAATGTCATCCCAGGGCACAGGAGAATAAATTCTTACACAATCTTGAACTTTCATGAACATGCTGTTTATATTCTGGAAATTCCTGAACTGTGTGGTAGATTGCTACACTAAACCCAGCCAAGACCAGCAGAATGACCTACCACTCAAGCTGACAATCTGACTCATGAGAAATATTAAAGTGTTATTGTTTAAAACTACTAAGTTTTGGGAGTATGTCATGCAGCAAAAGATAGGGGATATGAACTGGAGACACCAGACAAAAGGGCTAAAAATTTCTAATTAAGAGAGTGCTCCTAAAATCCCAGAGCTTTAACATTTTATATGTTCAACCTCATGGACAACCCTACCTGCCTCTGTGACTCTGGCCAACAAGTTTTTACCCTTCTCTTATCAATGAGGTATGGGAAGAAGGGGAATTCATACAATGTTAGGACAAATTTGGGTGCTCAGATTTGATTTTCTTCCAGGATGTTCCCTCTAACTGGGGGGAACTGGTGTGGAGGTTTTCATCACAGACCTCAAAGAAGGTAAGAGCAGGAGCTGATGTACAAGGTGGCCTTCTCACTGAGCGCCAAGAGTTGTTGAGTCCCCAGTTTCTCTGCTGGTCTCTCACCATGTCAGCCTCTGTGATGTCGGACTCCACTGAACCTGGAATTTTCTAGACCTCTGAGGCTGTTCTGTGCTTGGGCAAGTGTGATGGCTAAGTTAGATAACAGAGTCACAGGATTGCATAACACGTTGAGCAGTGGTATTGACACAGGGTCACTCTGCTTGCTAAGAGGCATCTGACACTCTAGAGGGAGACTATTTCATAAACTAACAAGGAAGTTAGCGATTCAAGCAAATAAAAGGAGAAATAATTATAGTGGCCACAGGCCAACTTAAGTGGTTCCTGTAAGTCCAAATGATAGGACAATACCTTGGTTGTGGTAGGGTCCTCTAGGCCCTGGGCCATGGACTGATACTGGTCCGTGATCTGTCAGAAACCAGGTCCCACAGGACCATTGCCTGAACTCCGCCTGCTATCTCATCACCCCACCTCCCCCCAGTCCATGGAAAAATTGTCTTCCATGAAACCAGTCCTTTGAACTGGTTTATATTCTGGAAAGTCCTGAACTGTGTGGTAGATTGCTACTTTCCATGAAACCAGTGGTCCCCAAAAACACTGGGGACCACTGCTCTATCATGTTAGAAATGAGCCCATTTCTATCTAGTACTGATGCACAGAAGTTCTTCTCATCACTGTCCTTTGCATTCTCCCTCTCCCCCATTCCTGCTACCCTAAGCTAAGCCTATAGTACCATTAGTTTTAAACTGTTCCCCCACCTTCCATCTCTCCTTATCCAGATGTTATCAATTAGTCTTCCTAAAACCCAGTACTCCCCACTAACAACTCATCAATAGTTAAAGAAGAAAAGTCTATGATTTTCCAGCCTTGCCTTCTGGCTCGCTTGAGTTCAGTCTCAAAATGCCCCACTGGCCACACTGTCCCTAACTCCCCTTCCTCATACTACAATACAATTCTCTCTGTGAGGCCATCTTTCTTACCTCTAAGCCTCTGCACTTAGACTCTCTTTGCCAGAGTGCCCTTCCTTCTTGTTTCTGCTCTAAGTTAGACCCTCCTTGCTAAGAGGCCTCTAACACTCTAGAGGGTGGTCCATCTGAAATACTGTATCTTCTGTGACAACTCTGCTGACCCCTCCAATTTGATGTCATCTGTCTTCATTTGAATGTCTACAGCTTTGTTCCTGTGGCCTCTGTGGTATTTTTTTTTTTGGTGAGACAGAGCCTCAAGCTATCACCCTGGGTAGAGTGCTGTAGCGTCACAGCTCACAGCAACCTCAAACTCTTGGGCTTAAGTGATTCTCTTGCCTCAGCCTCCCATGTAGCTGGTACTACAGGTGCCCGTCACACGCCCAGCTATTTTTTTGTTGCAGTTGTCATTGTTGTTTAGCTGGCTCAGGCTGGGTTTGTGCCTGCCTGCCTCGGTGTATGTGGCTGGCACCCTACTCACCGAGCTATGGCCACTGCCAGCCTCTGTGGTCTCTATGCCTCCTACCTCTTTATTAACATCATTATAAATATTTCTTTTCACAACATTTCTCCCTTATCGATATTTTGTTCATTGCCATCAGGGTCTGTTTTCTTTCCTATCTCTTGAGCAATACATGTTTAACAGACCAGCAGAAGCAATCATGCATTTTCCGCTGACTTTTATTAGTGCAAGTGACAGATCTATAGATTTTAAGCATGTTTGAGTAGGACAATAGGGAAAGAAGGAGAAGAAGGATGAGAAGAGAAGCAGGAAGAGAAGGAAGAAGAGAGACCCATGTGCAGCGTCTCAACTCAAATATCCTAGAAGGAGCATCCTCAATTCTGTCTCTATTTTTTGTCTACCAACAAAAAGTTCCATTATAAAAATATATAATTCTTAGGAAAGACTATGAGGAGTTTAACAAAACAGAATTTCATCCCAACTACAACCTCTATTAAGTTAGATCAACCTAAATTGAAAATTATCTTGTGAGCATTTCCAAACTACACTAAGAGCTACAGTGAGGGAATGTTACATTCTTTGCCTTTATTTGTAGACTCAGAAAGTCATCTGTGTGCCGTCCCTCCTTCATCAGTCTTGAGCTAAAGTAATTTACAATCTAGTTTGGGGAACCAAGAACAATGGAACTGTTGAACAATAATTCAGGATGGTATATTGCTAAAATTGCAAGACCAGTCATATAAATAAATAATTGTTCTGGGTCAGAGTTTTAGAAATGCTACATTTCAAAATGATAGGTACTCAAATGGGTATCACTCCCATCTTAGGGATGAAAGATTTATATCATTGCGTGTAATGAATGAATGATCATTTGAAAAATAATAAAACTTCAAGAGAAAATGAAAATAGAGGCATATGATTCTGGGTTCGGCCAATAACACAATCCCCAGGGTCATTCTAAGATGAGATGCATATATAATAGCACCTCATCTTAGAACATGTAAGTTTCCTGAGCTATTCCTGGGGTGAAGGTTATACCATGAACTATATTGATAATTTCTTAACCTACAATGACACTTAAGCTTAATTTCTAAAAATGAGCTCAGCAGCCCATTCAGAGAGACACTGGTTCTCTCTGGGACATCCCAAATTTAGATTCATTCATTTACTCAACAAACATGTATTAAATACTTACTATAAGGATAGAAACAAAGCCCTCCCAGAAATAGCAATAAGCCAAGCAAGATGAAACTTGTACGGGTGAATCACAAAGGATGCCATAGTCAACTGTATTTCTTGGAAGTGAAATAATGGACCGTAACATAGCCTGTCTCAAAATTTTCATAGTTACTTTCATATAGGATGCATCAAACTATGCTATGAGGATACAAATATAATGAAGCTAAGTTCCAACCTTCTTGATGCATGTAGTCTAAAGGGGAAATGAAGGAGCATGAGGACAGTACTGTGTGGCAGAAGGAGCCCCAGACTGGATGTTGGAAGTCCCAAGTTCCAGCCCAGGTCCCACCATTGCCCAAGATTCTATATAAACATAGGTAAGTCATTGAATTGCCCTATATCTGTGTCTTCATTCATCAATTAAGATTACGAAAGCTTGTTTCACTGATATGGTTTGGATGTCTGTCCCCTCCAAATCTCATGTTGAAATCTGATCCCCAAGGTGGGGCCTAGCAGAAGGAGTTTGGGTCATGGGGATTGATCCCTCTTGAGCGGTTTGCTGTGTTCTCCATAATAATGAGTGGGTTCTCCCTCTAGGAGCTCACATGAGAGCTGGTTGATTACAAGAGCCTGGCACCTCCTGCTCCCTCTTGCCCCTTCTCTTGCCATGTGACACACTTGTTGCCCCTTCACCTTCTGCCTTGATTGGAAGCTTCCTGACACTCTTACCAGAAGCAGATGCCAGCTCCATGCTTTTAGAACACCCTGCAGAACCGTGAGGCAAATAAACCTCTTTTCCTTATAAATTTACTAGCGTTAAGTATTTCCTTTCTAGCAAATGTAAAAAGGCCTAAAACCATGACTATTGGGAGGCCTGAATGAATTACTAGCCTAAAAGAGCTTTGCAACCCACAGATTTCTGGTATCATTATCATTTATAGCACACTCAGAGGACTAGAAACTTTATCTGACCTTTACATGTTATCTAATCTTTGATGACATTTGTTGCCTTCGTGGAGTCTAACAAGGAAATGGTATTATTTTTAAAAAGAATAAAATGTTATTCAGACAATTAAGGAGGGCTGCTCACCAGGTAGCAAAACTAACAATAAAAATCCTTGCTTTTCAGCCCAATATTGGACAGAAATTTCTCTTCTTCCATTAAAAACTCTGAAAATAATTTCTGGATGCCAGATACATTCTTCCTCTCTCCTGCGAACTATTCCCCATACAGAAAAGGAATATGGATTTGAGGCTTTATAAGAAAGCATGAAAGGCAAAATAAAGTTCACTTTAAAAAATCAGCTACATTACATATTTATTTTTTTTAATTCCCTCCATTCTCTTTATTTTTCTGGTGTTGATTCTTCTGTCCCTTTTCACTGTCCCGTCCCTCTTTTTCCCTACACGTCCTCCCTTGGTTGGAGTTTGACCTAAGGAAACCCTTGGAATTGGATTGGCTGTTCCATCAATAGCTGTTTATTGTACTTAAAAGGGGTCACAATTTTGCCTTTGTTTTTTCCATGCAGGGCTCAAAAGCTTGATGTATGACCTGCAGGTCCAAAACTGTGAGCCCCAGGATGTGAGCCAAGACTGAGTGGGGGCCTGTCTACCCATGACCAGCCTTGGACGAGTGCAATCCTGGATGCAGCTCCTGTCTGCTTCTCCATCAAGAGACAGAGGTGCCCTATGTTAGGAGAGAAGGCAGATGATGGATTTCTTCATTCACTACAGTAGGGTAAATGAACTAGTTAATGTAGTGTAATCACTAGGTAAAGATTAAGTGTCAGGAACTCTTTGTTTTAATTCTGGATATACCACTAACTAGGTCTGTGATATTTAACCTTTCTTTTCCTCCATTGTTTTTTTCCAGAGGCAAAATAAATCCAGATCATGTTTAGGTTCTTCCCAACCCTAAAACATCTATGATTTATTGTCTTTTAAGGAGAACTTGTAAAAATGTAGTACCCATTCCCAATGAGGGTAGGTGTGTGTAGCTACATAAATGCTATATGGATCTAGACATTTTTCCTCCAAAGAGTCCAGAGAGTCTGCCTTCTTTCCTATCTCTCTTTTTGTACAGCACAATCTATTTATCAGACATATCCTTCCTCTAGGACCTATATTGTATATATTTCCTTGTCTTTAAAATAGCAACATGCCAATAAAAAAAAAAATCTCTCTGTCCCACACTTAAACAATGGTACTTACCATCAAGGCCATAAGAAGGGTCTTCCTCAAACATACTCTTAAGAGGACGAGCAAGATGTCTTACTTTAACCAAGGGAACAATAAACTTCAACTTCCAGTTAGAGAAGAATCTTTGGGAAAACAAAGGAAAGCTGAGAGACATGGTTTGGTGAGGACATGAGTTCCATGAGAAAGAACTAGAGCTAGTTATGGGAAAGAGGAGGAGGTGGCGAGAACACCTGAACCACAAAGTGGGGGGGTGGAGTTTTGGGGGCCAGAGAGGGAAGCATTTTCCTCCACAAAGGGCTGAAGGGAAGATCAGGGATTCATAACTAGGAAGCAATGAAAGAAAGGAAAGAAGCAAATGGATGTATTAAGAGCCCATAGTAAGCCAGATGCCGTCTGTCACGCATCTTATTTCATTCCTACCCTATTAAATGATAAGCGGGATTTGGCAGAACATCCATCCCAGGCTATATTATAGGACTTACTTGAAGAACACAACCAAGAATATGAGCATCAGCCTCATGTATATTTAGTAATGTCCAGGGGCTGCCATTACTATGCTGTCAAAATTTCTCATAACCAATTCACTTTGTTTTCATAGATTTCACCGTTTTTCAACTTTGCCCACACGTTAGATCTTCTTGAATGCTTTAAAACAAGACAGATGTCTGCTCCAGCCTATCCCAATCAAATATGAACTCCTTGGGGGAGTGGACAAATGAGCAAATGCTAAAACATAATGATCTCCCTAGGTTATTTTAAGATATGCTTGAAAAGTATTGCTATACCCACTTGAAGTAAACACTTTGTAAAACTAAAATGCATTTGTGTACTTTCTGAAAAGATTGCACCTAAGACAGAAGCTAGGAAAATGAAACCCAGTTCTGAATCTGGTCCAAGGAAAAGAAAAGATGAGACTTTGATTTTATCAGCTCTTGTAGATCGACTCAGAGCTGCCTGGGAAGATTGTAGGAATGACGCAATTCTAGAAAGAGTTTGTTTTTGCTCCTTTCCCATAGCTTGAACTGTGAAATACCCTGGTTGTCACAGGCCATCACAGACGTCCCATATCACCTGGGGTAGGGGTTGTCGAAATACACCCATGAGCCTAGGGCAAGGCAGCTCCTCTGGACCACAGGCTGCTGACCACTGCATTACAGAATCATGAGAAACTAGGAATTTCTTACTAGCAAATCAGAGCATGGATATTCCATGAGTTAAAATTCCATAACTTAACTCCTATTAAATTCCATAAAATTATACCTATTTTTAAAATCTAATTGATTCAAAGATGAAGGTAAACTTTAGTAACGTTTAAGTGTTTTCACATTCTTTTTTCATTTCCATCTCATATTTACTGGGGAACAAAAGAGTTAAAAAAGTGGTTGGGGTTTCTAAAGCTGATAGGAAAAAAAGTGGTTGGGGTTCCTATAGCTGATAATGAAATATGATAACAAAAAAGTCAGTGCTTATCCTATTCTCTTTTATAAAAAACATACCTAAAGCAAATTCATATTTTCTGTAGAACTGAAACACAAATTGACCTTTAACCTAGACAAAGTAAAAAGTGGTTTCTCCTTTCTTTGTGGCAGCCATAGAGTTGCTGTATTGCACAACTTGAGGGAGTGTCCTATACACAGGGGTCTCTGGGCCTGATACTCCCATAGTTATACAAGTGCCGTGCCCTGCGATTATACTTGTTAACCCAGAGCAACAAGATTGCTAAGCAACATTCTAAAAGGAATGCCCATTAAAATGTAGACTATTTGATTCATGGTGTCCATCACAACAAATAAACAATATAGCACACATTTTAGTACAAAGTAAATAGATATCTAACTTCTCTCTTTTGGCAGTGAATGTATGGCAGAACATTCCTGAATACATGTGCAAGGATATCCATCTTTCATGTTTCTAACTTCCCAAAGGCCAGCCCCGGTCCAGAGTCCTCCCATGTTTCTCCCCACAGTGCAGCCTAGATCACTAGCTGGGGTCTTGCTATGTTGCCCAGGCTGGAAGAAGATCCTAGATATCCTGAGAGTACTGACTCAAAGGAGGGAAATGTAATTAAGGGCCTCCAAAGGAAGTAATAGGCCACTTGATATTTTTTTAGAGCTGTATAAAAAAATTTTCATTACCTACTTTTGAAATTGGGGGAAAAATGTATATTTTCTGTTTTAAATCATGACAATTGAAAGAGGAAATACCAGGACATGGGAGAGAGGGAAACTACAGAAATAAGAGCAGAAGAGATTGTGACAAATACAAAAAAGAAGCAAGCACAGGACAAGAAAGATGGGACAGGGATGTGAAGAGAGAAGGGAAAAAGAATCTGGGTTAGTGAATGACTGCACTATTTTTTGTCCAGTCTGGATTCCTTTGGGTTGTTAACCCTAACTAACCCTAAAACTAACCGTAATGTTAGTTATTCATTCAACTAACATTCGTGGAATATCTACTGTGTACCTAGGCATTGGGCAGAATTCAAACTCACATAGGACATAGTCCTCATTGTCAGGGTGTTTACAATTTCAAAGGAGGCATAAAATATACTCACAGCTACTGTATAAGGTAGGGTCACATTGCAGATGGCATCAGAGACCATGGTTGTCTACTCGCTGCCCTCCCCCAGCATCACCAGAGGGCTTGGCATCTAGCAGGTGTTCACTAAGTAGTTCTTGGATGTGTTAGGTGTTAAATTGTGACAAATGTGCTATAAATGTGGATGAGGCAGGGACCTTTTCTGGCTGGGGAGAGCTGGGAGGGAAAGATTTTCTAAAGACTGATGCTTGCGGGAGAGGCAGGGTTTTCGTAAGCCAAGGTAGGGGCAAGACCTTTAGACCAAGGGCACAGTGTAGAGCTGTAAAGCCTGTGTAGGGTCAGGACCTGGAAAATGCCAGAATATCTGAACGTAGGGTTTGTGTTCAGAAGACGATGATAAGGCTCCGGGAAATTAGCATCAGGTGTCCTGGTCCTTGAACGTTGGCAAGCAGTTTAGTCTCAATTTTTTGGATAAGAGTGAGGGTGAGCGTCAAAGGACTTTTGGCACCTGAATGTTGGATCCGAGTTAGCAACGAAAAAGATTAATTTTTTTCTTGTTCTTGAGATAGGGTCTTGATCGCCCTAGCTAGAGTATAGTGGAGTCATCATAGTTCACTGCAGCCTCAAACTCAGGGGCTAAACTGATCCTCCTGCCTCAGCTTCCCGGGTGGCTGAGACTACAGGTAAATGCCACCAGACCCGGCTAATTTTTCATTTTTAATAAAAAATCAGTGTTTATCCTATTTTACTTTATAAAAAACATACCTGAAGCAAATTTACATTTTTTATAGAACTGAAACACAAATTGACCTTTAACCTAGACAAAGTAAAAAGTGGGGAAAAGATTAATTTGACAGCCCCATATAGAAATACCTGACCTGGAGAGCTTGAAGCAAAGTTTCTTAAAGCAATAATCTGCAACTCCATCCCAGTCATTTGGAATGCTTGTTCAAAATGCCTGGCCCTACAGGTATTATATCTCTTAGCTCTGGGGCGAAGTCCAGAATCTGTGTTTAAATAAGCTATCTAGGTAATTCTCCTAATCGTGAAAGCTAGCGAAAGCTGGTTTAGGATTGAGGCCCGTGAGGGGATATACTAGTTTATTGCTTATGTAAGCAATTACTCCAACTCAATAGGCCTACCACACCACAAATGTACTGTCTCAATGATTGTGGGCCAGGAATTCAAGAGGGACTTAGTTGAGAGGTCTCATAAATTTGCAAGCAAGCTATAGGCCAATGTGCCATCATCTGCAGGGGTAAATGGGGCTTCCGAGCTCATTCCTGAGGCTGTTGGTGGGAGCTCTCAGGTTCTCTCCTATGGCCTCTCTGTGGGTTGCTCATGACATGGCAGATCCCCAGACTGAATGATCCCAGTGGGGTGGGGTGGGGGAGGGGTTGAGACAGGGGGCTAGATACAGAGAGAGACCAAGGCAAAAGCTATGTTTCTGAATCTAATCTCAGAAGTGGCATAACATCACTTTGGCTGTCTTCTATGGGTTACAGACCAATCTGGTACCATGTGGGAGAGAACTACGCAGGCTGGGAATACCAGGAGACTGGTCTCACAAAGTCCAGGTAACAGGATAGGCAAAACTCATAGCCCAGGTGTGAGGTGGTAAGAACTGAACTCACTGTCCAGTATACAGTGTGAAATCCTATGAGCTCATGTGTCTGAGCACTTACCTATGCCAGGAACTGTTCTTAGCACTTGACATGTAATATCTCATTTAACCATCACAGCAACTTAACAACATAGGCACTGGTCACCTAGAGGAGGAAACTGAGGTTGGGAGAGGTTGGCTGCACATGCCACAGCCGTTATAAAGGCACACTTAACAGGATGGGGAGACATGGAGTGGTGAGGAAGGGTAAGTGCCCTGTGGAATTTTTAACTGGCTGAGGAACCAAGTTTTGAGTTCTTCAATTAACCCATCCACGAAGTGCTAGGATTCATTCTGAGCTGGCCATAGCCGCCCGCCAGGGACAAATCACACTTCAGCGTGAAGGACCTCACACAGCCATTCATTTAAATAGCAGTGAGAACCAAACCCTCGGCCAGAAATTCTTCCCTGATTGGATCCCTGGAGTGGTTCCTATTAATAAGTAGCTGGGTCTTGTTTCCTGACTGTGCTGAGGCTCCGGCTCCGCCCAACCTGTAACTCTGTGTCTGCAGCCTGGAGAGGGTGAGGCATGAGCACAATTTATTTTTGAATCCAGCAGGTAGCCAGAAGCCTACCCTTGCTTACTGTTTACTTAGTCTCTCCCCCAACACCTGCCATCTGGGGGTTCACCAAAGCGGCTGTTTCCTCCACTCATTCTGTTCCTCGGACGTGGGAAAAAGCCCTCCAAACTTCCACTCTGCTTCTGGTGATTTCCTGCCAGCTTTCCTTCAACGGCTCCTCCCTGGCGTCCTCAGGCACCTCCCAACCTGTTTTTGCCGCGATTCACCAGATTTCTTTCCTGTCTTTCCTTTCCTCGGCGTTTCTTTCCTTTATTACCTGTGTCTGTTTTCCGTCTCTATCTTTCCAGCCTTTGTAAGCAAAGCCGCACCTGTGCGGATAAGTGCCCCAGAGTTTGGTATTTACTTATTGTCAGCAAAAGAAAGAAAGCTCTAGAGGCGCAGGAGGAGACCCAGTTTGGGGTGGTTACCCGAAAAGGGCCTGGCCACCTCCGCTGACTCCTTCTCGTAAGGGGCTCCCAGCGGTGGCGCGTGGAAGGGGTCAGCCCGCGGCCCTTGGTGAATACGTCCCTCGGGCCCCCGGCGGCAGCGGGACCGCCACCGCAGGCTGCATACCCCGCTCGCATTAGCCGAGAGTGGAGGGAGGAGGGCCGAGGTGCCCAGGAGGCCCAGACTCGCCGACGAGTGGCCCTGGAGAGTGTCCAGGCGCCCGGGTGGGGCCACGAGCGAGCGCCCAGCCAGTCACCCCGGCATATGGGCGAGGCGGGGCGGCTGCCGGGTGTTTGCCGTCGTGGCCCCAGTTTCCCAGCCGCCTGCGCCGCGGAGGCCGCCTCTGGCCGGTCCTCCCTCACTTTCCCGACAGCCGCCGGTGGCGCGACTGGACGTGGCTGGCACTCAGGTCACCCTGCCCAGGTAGATGCTGGGGGTAGGGAGCGATCGAGAGAGGAGGGTGTGAGGGCTGGGAGAGTGGGAGGCGCGGGCCGGGAGGCGGGAGCGAGGCCCTGGCCCAGCCGCCGCGCGCCCCTCCCTCTGGCCCCTCTGTCGCGCCCGGGGCGGGCTCAGGTGCCGGCAGCGGCGGTGGCGCGCGCGCGGCTGGTGTCCGGTGTCGGGTGTCCGGTGTCTGGAGCCGCTGGCTGGGTGAGCGGCTGCCCCCCGGGAACCAGGGCCTTGGGGTAGTGGCGGGGCCGCCCCAAGGGGGAGGATCCGCGGGGACCAGTGAGTCCTTCGGGGAAGTTCTGGGATCCGGAAGGGAGGGGGGCGCACGCCCGCGGCGCTGGGACACCAGCAAGGAGCCGAGGCCAAGGCAGGAGGGTTTGGGGCGGAGCTGGAGTTTCTGGCGACACGTATTACAGCCCCGGCGCACCACGACCCCGGCCAACTCAGCCTCCTGTGGCCATGGGCGATCACACACGCGTGGGACAGGACCATGTGGCCCTCCTGGCCCGAGACTTCAGAGGGAGCCACCGAAGAAACGGACACGCGTGTGTCGTGCCCCCACATGGGGTCGGGGCTCAGTGGGCTTGGGCCGCCGCGGGAAGGCTGGTCCAGCTAGTGTCCTCAGCGGGCGATGACCTTCCTCCACCAAGTGGGCACTTCTGGCCGCGGCGTCCACGCGGTTTGTAGGTTTTCCCAGTCTCAGGGAAGGACCAAGAGGGGCCCCTCCTTCTTCTAAAAAGATTCTCCTCTCCTCCCCAAAAGCTTTTATTTGATTGCTTGTTTAAGGCAAACAATGACTTGAATGCAATAATTTTCAAAAAGTGAATAAGTGAAATGTATATATGGCATGAGTGGAATTTTCTAGGTAAATCCAGTCTACAGACTTCTCAAATTTCTGAAGAGTAGCGTATTTTTATGAAACTTACCAAATTGCTGTCACCTCTGGTAATTCATTTCAGCCTCAGTAACAACCTGTTTGCAGACAGATTAATAAAAGTTGAATACCTAGACGTCAGAAAACAGCTAGCTTGTTTTAAAAGAGTTCAAACTGTGTTGTTAACAGAGTTATACTGGCTATACCACAATATTTGTATGATTTAGGCTATATCTCAGGCTCTTAAAAAAATTTTTTTTAGGTCGCCTTCAAAAAGAAACAAATTATTTTTAGGTCTCCTTCAAAATGTAGAATTAAAGATAACTTTTTAAAATGTAGAATTAAAACCACAATCGTAAAGCGGTCCTCGTGCAAGTCCTGAGAATCAGGCCAAATCTATGGTATGTGGAAAATGTCACTGATCCTCTGACCCTGTAGAAATTGATTTTTGGAATAAATAGCAGGTGTGAGTTGTTTTGCTCTTGAGAAAGGTGCTGTGCTAGTAGAAAAACCGAGTTAGAGTTAGAGGTTTTCGTTTATAGGACTTTATAGTACTTTGAACGCCAGGGAGTTTGCTGCACTTGAGTTCAGGAAAAGCCATTCCCTGGGGTTTGAAGTAGCAGTGATTATTTGTCCTGTCAGAGAGTGAAAGTGGGAAAAACCCTGGTTGGTTAATTTCCTCATTTCTGTTTCTTCTTCGCTGGCTCTACTTCTAACTTCAGGTTCAGTTATAGTGTGTGGGTCACAGGTCACCCAGCCTCACAGACTGCACTGGCCCTGGCTTCACAGATGGGGAAACTGAGTCCAGGCAGTGGAGTGGCAGCTGAGAATCACAGCTCATGAGAGGCAGAGCTGGGCGTCTGGGCTGGAGTCCCTGCCCCTTGTCCCGGAGTGCTGAGCTGTGCTTGAGTGCACCTCTTAAAGTCTGGGGTAGGGTTCTGGCACTGGGGGAAGAGTTAATTCACAGCCTCAGAAGGGCCCCCGTACTCAACAGCTGACCACAGGTAGTTATCGGTCAGGTCGTTCATGTATTCTCTGAGGCCACTGTCCTTCCTTCACAACTGACTACTTCACTTCAGTGTCACAAACCCATGTTTACTCCAAAAGGCAAAACAAAGCAAAATTAAAACAGAAATAGCTTGAGCGTTTCATCAGAGTTGCCGTGAAACTCTTCACTCGTATACTGTTGGTGCTGCTCCTAGTGGTGGCTGGGTTGGGGAAATCGTGGCGATGAAGCAGATGACTAAGGGGAAAGAGACTGAGGGAAGTCCCTGTAAATAAAGTAGACAAACAATGTCCATGCCTGGGCCAGTGCAAGAGTTACTTCCTCTCTGTCCTTCCCAGGTGGAGTGTTTTCAACACCTGGCCTGCACTCAGCTTATCTACAGATTCCTAAGGCAACAGAAAGGCTGTGGCCTCAGGAATTTGCTGGCCTTCATACAGAAATTCCACACATGGCATTACATCCTAATGTTCTGATTTCTGGGCTTGCAAATAAACTTGCAAAAAGGCTTCTGTGTTGTGGAAGACAGTAGGACAGAAGTACAGCCAGACTGCCCGGCCATGCCACCTTCTGGCTGCTGGACTTGATGTGCTCAGTCTTCTTAATCTGTGAAATGGGCACAGCGATAGACTGAACTCAAAGGGGTTTTGTAAATATGAAGTGAGTTAATGCATGTGAAATGCTTAAGGAAGTGCCTGGCACAGTGAGTATTAGCTCTGGGTGGGGAGATGGGAGGAATGTGACTTTGATGTTTTCAGGGTTTAGGTTTTTAGGCTCCCCCTGCCCTTTAACGGGATTCACTTCATTCAAAACGGGGTACAGAGCAGAACAAACCTCACTGAGCAGCTCATATTCTGCTGTGTTCAATTTTTGTGAAAGTCAACCATTGCAGTCATGAAAAGTGCCTGGGCTAGCAAGGAGCCATGCCCTTTGTTTTCTTACCACTTTATCCTGGAGCCTGTGGGTTTCACTGGCTCCACCCGTTGAGAATCTGTTAGAATCCAAAAGTCAAGAACTCATCACAAGACATCAGTTCTGTGGCTGTGAAATCCTTTGAGGGTCAACTCTAAGCAAAAGACTAAGCCAGCAAGGGGGCCCAGGAGGGGCCTGCCCTTGTGAGTTCGGGTCAATGGCACTGCCTTCCCTTCTTTTTACATTTTCTCTTAATATTTTGGTCCGTTCAAATTCTGGTAGTTGAAGGCTGAGAAAGATTAGAGGTTGCAGTTAGTAAGAACGGTTGTAGCTTCAACAGAGGTCCCAGCTACAGAAAGATTAGAGGTTGCAGTTAGTAAGAACGGTTGTAGCTTCAACAGAGGCCCCAGCTACATAATGAACGGTCAGGGGATCTAAGTGCTGTGTACACTGCCAGGCTGCGGTATCCTGGCTGGTGAGTGTGTTTGCATCAAAGGACTGGTGTGAGTTAGGAAGCAGCTTTGCAAGGGGAAAGATGAAGGGGTCCCCCAGGCGGTGAGAGGTGCTTTAAAGACCTACCTGCATGAATGACAAGGTAAGCAAAATAAGAGGAGCACAAACATTTGTGGCCATGCAGGGGTCCTCAAACTTTTTAAAACGGGGCCAGTTCACTGGCCTCAGACTGTTGGAGGGCCAGACTGCAAGCCCCGGGATGAGTTGGCTACTAAGCAGGACAGGCAGCAGCGGCAAAAACACCTGGCAGGCCAGATAAATGTACTAGGTGGGCTGCATGTGGCCCATGGGCCGTAGTTTGAGGATGCCTGGAGTAGACTGAAGTATAAGAGTGTTCGAACTTAGTATAGAGAAACAAGATATTTGGGAGGACATGGCTAGGTAGAGAGACCGAGGCTTGGTACTGTAAGCACCAAAATGTTGGTCAATTTCTGTAGAACCCAGGTAATCCTATAAAATCATTGTAAGATTTCTGTATGTCCTATTACATTCAGACCAAAGTTTTTTTTTTCTACCCAGAATGGAAATATGTGGATAATTTTTTTGATTGTAAAAGTACGAAGATGTATTTTTTTTTTGAAATCAACTAAATAGAAATGTGTGAGGTAGAATGAAATTTCAGGGGACTTGCCAGGTGCAGCCGAATCTCTGTGAATCCTCTGTGCAAGCCCAAGTTCATGGCTTCTTTTTAAAGGAGCCCTTTAGTAAACTTTTACAAATCAAGGAGCCTTTGTTAGGAGCCTGGTGATCTCTTCATTCCTTCTCTTCATCCCCCCCCCCCCTTCATTTAGATGTTATTAAATTAGCTTATCTGGAAAAGGTACACCTACAACCTGGTGACCTTCCAGAATGTACAGGAATGTTCTCTTCTCCCTCTGTACCAATTTCATGGCTCCATTAGTTTGTCTGGAAATTACACCATCCTTTTGCGAAGATGAAAGCACAGTAATTATGTTTATTTAGTGCTGCTCGTAAAGGAGAATATAAAATTTGCATTGTACTTTCTTTTTTTTTTTTTGTTCTTCCTTGAGCACGACTAGTTTGGCTTAGGGTGAATAACTCTGTGAAATCTCAAAAATGGTATTTACTTTTGCAACAGGTCTTTTGGTGAGAGGTTTTTATTTTCTTCCTGTGACTTTTTTTTTCTTCCTTTTTTCCAGCCTCACAGTTTGGTGGTTTCTTAGGCTCTGTGGTCATAAAGTGTGCTTAGTTGGAAGGAGACCAAACCTCTGTTTGGTTTCTTGTTTCCCTAAGATTGACCTGTGTGAAGTCAGAGTTTGGTTTGTTTTATTTTGTTTGTTTATTTGCTTTTTTTTTTTGATAATGTATCTTTGGGAGTTACGGGATAGAGGTTACACAAACTCTCAACAAAGGGTGTCTCAGCCTTCCTCCTTCTCTTTTCCCCTGAAATGAAAAATAATACTGTATTTCCTCTAAGCCTTACGTATAACCCTGTCCTTGCCCATGTCCACACATTTTAATACTGCCTAACTTGGGATTGTCGCTCTTTACAGGTTTGGTGAGTGGCATTTTGAACGGGACATTTGGTGCCAGGTCTCAGGAGCCAGTTTGCTGAAATATCGTCCCGGTCAGCTGCGAGCCTTTGGGAAGGTCAGCGGGCACACCCCAGAGCCAGCCAAGGCGGAGGCACCCTTGGAGGCCATTTTCAGGAACTTTGCCACAGTTGTAAAAGACTCCAAAGATGCTGAAACAGATACTATCCGAGATGTACATAGATCCTGATCTTCTGGCAGAGCTCAGCGAAGAACAGAAACAGATCCTGTTCTTCAAGATGAGAGAGGAACAGATCCGGCGATGGAAAGAAAGAGAAGCAGCAATGGAAAGAACGGAGTCCTTGCCAGTGAAATCCAGACCAAAGAAAGGTAAACTTAGCCCTGTTCTTCTGTGAATGTTGGTAGATAGCTCCCTGCTTCTTTGACAATTTCACACTAGTCCCGAGCGAAGCAGGTACCAAGAGTCTTACGTGTTACTGAGATTCTAACACTGCAGTTTATCAACTTGAAATCTGCACACACACACTCAGACCGTTCACGGGTAGCTGTATGCAGATCTCGTACTTGAAACAAGACTGACCTTCAGCTGAAGTAAAAAGTCACTGATGGGATTTGATTTGAGAGACTTTGAGGAAGGTTTTCATCCCCCAACTTACAAATTCCTCGTATCCTATTACTGGAACATAACATCCTTGGATCAGCATCTTTATAGCATTTGAATTTGCATTTCTTGGATCTGAAGGGACTTTTCTTTGAATTAGCTTTAAGGCATGATCCCTCTTAAAAAGTAAGGAACTGGTATAAAGAAAAAAAAATTATAAGACTTTTTTTTTTGGATCAAATGTGACTTCTTCATGACTGAAGCAATTCCTGGTAGTTTGAGAGGGGTCTTTTGAGACCAAAGGGGAGGTATTATTTATACTTTAAGACTTAAAGCATAGCCACATACAGACACAGGAGAGTACACATTAAACTCCCCATCCACTACTACCCCTGCCTCTCTAACCGTCTCCCCACAAAATCCATCATAGATGAATACTTAAGTTGTTAAAATAAAAAACACAACATGGTTTTTAATGCCACTTATAGAGGCACTCAAGACCAATTTTTTTTTTCTCATTTTTCATTAACCATGGGAAAGTTAAGTTTATAAAATCATTTGGGTTTTCAAAGGTTAAGAAAATGAATCTTTCTCAGTGCCTGTAGCTCAGTGGTTGGGGCACCAGCCATATGCACCAAGGCAGGCAGGTTTGAACCTGGCCTGGGCCTGGTAAACAAGAATGACTGCATTCAAATATAGATGGGCATTGTGGTGGGCACCTGTAGTCCCAGCTGCTTGGGAGGCTGAGGCAAGAGAATCGCTTAAGCCGAAGAGTTTGAGGTTGCTGTGAGCTGTGACAGCACAGCACTCTACTGAGGGGGACATAGCGAAACTTTGTCTCAAAAAAAAAAAAGAAAAAGATTTTTTCTTGCATATTTCATATGTGTACAGATTTTAAAAGGAAGTCAGTTTAGTGGGCTTTATTATTATTTTTTTGGCCGGGGCTGGGTTTGAACCCGCCACCTCCAGCTGGCACCCTACTCCTTTGAGCCACAGGTGCTGCCCAGTTTAGTGGGCTTTATGCTGCATTTTATTAAAAGTTTGTTCAGTGAAGTCTTTATAATAAGGAAAAGAATGTAAGTATCTCACTTTTTAGTATTTTTATTAGTAACAGCTGTTTATTAAATTCTTGCTGTTTCACTTTGTGAAGCACTATTAAATACATTATGTGTAGTGTTGGCAAAATTTCCGCAAAGCCAGTATTAACTGTCCTCTTCTGTAGGTAAAGAAATGATATACGCAAAGTTACACCATAAGTAGATGCCTGCACCTGTTGGATTTCACATTATTCTGCACTGTTTTTGCTTCAACAAATAACATGTCCAAACTGAAACGTAACCTTTTGCTTTCCTGAGCTGGTCTAGGTACCTCTTGCATGCTGTAGTCAGAGTTTATTAGATATAATGGTTCTTGTGGGCTCCAAGTTCACTGTGAATATGATACGCTGTGGGCCAGCTGAAGGGCCCTTGCCCCCGGAGTCAACAGCCCAGATTGTTTGTTAAGACTTTGGGCTTCTCATGTTTGCTGAGCTGGTTTCCTTGTGATGGCTTAAGATGATCATTTCATTTTCTTTGCTACACTTTTTCCCTTGTAGAGTTTTGAATCCAACTCTCAGAAACCCTGTATTGCTTCAATTAGTTACATGGGCATGAGAAAAGCAGGTTAATATGCACACAAAAGTTCTATTAATATTTCATGTCAAAAGTTTATTATCCCCTTAAATTTAACACTTGGAAAAATACATGTTGCTTTAAATTAGTTCCTCTTCGGGTTACAGAAAAGGTTTCTCCCACTTCCCCTGAAATCACAGTATTTCTCTGTCCTTCATCTTGCTCCGTCTTTGATGATAAAGGGGAGATAGTCCAAGGCAAAGCGGTCTTGTCTGGTGCTGCCCAGAGGTGCTGTCTGTATGGCAGTTCTACTAAGCCCATGGCCCTTATGGGCTGAAATCTGTCTGGGTGTGTTGGCCCATCCTCCTATGGCTGGTAGTGCGCTAAAGACTCTGTGGCTTTGGAGGCCATCCTTTCATTCAGTGTACCACGGGTTCACCTCTGTTCCCGTACACCCCCTAGTTCAGAACTTAGAAGTTCTGTTATTGTCAACCAGTCTTTTTTCTCTACGTATACATACCACTATGGCAAGTGGGTGGTACCTTTGGTCTTTAAAGCTCAAATGCCACCTATAAGGCCATGACCCTGAAACCCACATGGCCAAGCTAGCCGTCTCCCCTGAGCATCAGTCTTGTCTGCTCAGAAGACTGCTGACCCCTGCAAGTGTGATGCAAAACCAAATTCCTCAGTGTCACTCCAGTTCTGCCCAGCACGCTCTGGTCATCCTGCTTCTCATTCCCCGTCATGCTCTGTCTCTGGTCACTGAACCGAGACCCCTGGTTACCACTGACCCTACCTACCCACCTGGCCACTGCATCCTATAGCTTCTTCTCCATCTGACCTGTTCTATGGGGCTTTTCCCTACCATGGTGGTGTCTGTAAGAATGTGCCACACATAGCATGTGTGATAGATGTGTTTACTAGAAAAGTTCCCCAGCCCTGCTTTCCTGCTTTCTACGACAGTTGTGTGGTATGTATCCCAGGACCTTGCCGACCTTTTTAGTGATCTGAAGAATGAAGCAGGAGAAGCTGAAAAATAATCAAAATTATGGATTGAACCCAGAAATACAGCAGAAGTTCCTTTCTGACTTCCATAGTGGGGACAATGTTATTCTTAGGGAGAGAATTAGAGAAATACTCTGCTTTCTGGGGCGAACTGGAAGTCTAGAGCTGTGTCATCCAGTAGCCTCTAACAATGTGGCTGCTGAGTGCGGGAGATGAGGCCAGTCTGAACTGAGGGGTGCTAGATGGAGGGGTGCTGGATAGGGGGTGATAGATTTCAGAGCCATGAGAGAAGGAAAATACAATTAATAACCACTTAATTCATTACGCATTGAGATGGTGATATCTTGGGTAAACTATATTATTAAACTTAGTTTCACCTATTTACTTTAATGTATTAAATGTGTCTACTAGAAAAATTGTAAAATTAGGGATGTGGCTCACATTTGCACAGTACTGATGCTCCAGACTCTGATAGCACCAGCCAGCATTTATTAAGCCGACCCTGAGCTAAACATTTAAATGTATTATCTCAATAAATAATCACAGTGAAGCCTGGAACAGGAATTGTTATTCTCATTTTCTAAATGACAGTAAAGCTCAGGACATTCATTAACTTGCCAGTGCAGCAGCTAGTAAGGGATAGAGCTGGCATTGACCCTGAGTCTGGTTGTTCCAAAGTTGGTACTGTTAACAAATATCCTATGTGTTGAGCTTAATTGGAGCTGAATGACAGTTCCAAGGCACCTTGCACACATCTAAAATGTATGCTTGCACTGGGGATCTTCCGAGGAGCTTGTTTCTGTGTAATTTTATTTGGTAATACAGACAGAAGATACTTTCCCTTAGTAGAGGGTTTCCTACACTTGTTGGGTGGGGTCTCTCTCAAGCTGATGGGAACCTAATGCATCCAGCTGGGCTGGTGCAAGGCAGGGGGGCTCCTCTGTGTGCCCTTGAAACAGACTTAGATTTGTAAATGTTTGCTTGCTGGACTCTCATGGTTACCAAATAGGCAAGTTCCTTCATGAAATAATGATAAAGCCACTGGCTTGTGGCACTGGAGGCCTGTCCCTCCCCTCGAGAACACGCCGCTGCAGTGGACGGCAGCCACCTCCCCTGCCAAGTTCAGTTACTTCAGTTGATTCCTTGACCGCATCTGACTCCAGTCAGAGTTGTGTCTCAGAGTCTGTATTCACATGTGGGTCTTTTGATTTCTCCCTGTTTTTTTAAATCTCTGCCTGATCCCCTGAATATCTGTGTTCCCCCAGGGTTACGTCACCACATTGGTGGTTTGTAACTCTGAGATGGGGCTGGGTAGAGGGGAGCTCATGTCACAGGCTCCTTTCAAAATTTACTGAATGCTTGGACCAAGGACCCTGCACACAGGCTTGTTCTGTGTATAGCCTCAGAATATTTGCAGACTCCCTGAAGTCTATACATAGATGCCCAGGGATTCACAGATCCTAGCTTAAGGTTAAGAATCTGTATTAGCTCCCTGGAAGCTCTCTGCACATTTCGTCTTTAAAGTTCAAATGCCACCTATAAGGCTGTGACCTTGAAACCCACATTACTAAGCTAGCCATCTCCCCTGAGCGTCAGTCTTGTCTGCTCAGAAGACTCCTGAGCCCTGCAAGTGTGATGCAAAACCAAATTCCTCAGTGTCACCCCAGCTCTCCCCAGCACACTCTGGTCATCCTCCCTCTCATTCCCCGTCATGCTCTGTCTCTGGTCACTGAAGCAAGACCCCAGGGAGCCACCTGGTTATCACTGACCCTACCCACCCACCTGGCCACTGTATCCTATAGCTTCTTCTCCATCTGTCCTGTTCTGTGGGGCTTTCCCCCTACCAGGGTGGTGTCTGTAAGTATGCGCCAGGCATAAGTATTTGCATTAGTTCACTGAATCTTCACAAGAGTCCTGGGAAGTAAACTTTGTCTCTCTTATTCTTACAACTAAAAAAACACACTTAGAGGTGTAATTTGTATGCCAGGATTTGACGTCGGGTCCAACTCAACTCTGTGTCCTGACCCCTCTTCTCTTGCCTTAAAGTCTGTCTCCCTAACTCTGTGCTTTTTATGATTCAGCTGGACTCAGCATCTTAGCTGTGTGAGGAGTGGCATTTTATGAGTAATGACTGAGCCATATGTCCCCCTTGCCTTCCCAGAGATCCGGGGTCTCCTCTCTCTAGTCTGATGTTTCCATCTACTTTTCCAACTGACATTCTTTTCTACACACCCCCAGCTCTGCTCTCCTCCTTTCTAGGACTGTGATACAGTGTTGGCCCCCAGCTCTCCTTTTGTCTCTAAAATAAGCATAAAAATCCCTCTAGGATTGGGCTCAGCGCCTGTGGCTCAGTGTCTAGGGTGCCAGCCACATACATCGGAGCTGGCGGGTTTGAACCTGGCCTGGATGTGTCAAACAACAATAACAACAACAACAACAACAAAAATAGCCAGGCTACGTGAGGGGCACCTGTAGTCCCAGCTACATGGGAGGCTGAGGCAAGAGAATCTCCTAAGCCCAAGAGTTTGAAGTTGCTGTGAGCTGGGATGCCACAGCACTCTACGGAGGGCAACATAGTGAGCCTCTGTCTCAAAAAAACCAACTCCAGGATTGACACCCAGATTAACAAATATAGCAAATAATGGAGAAAGCAACAATTGTTAAGTACTTTCAGGAAGTCCTGATAGAAATCGGCCTTGGCCTTCATTACACTGGACATTGGGCTGGACTTAGCCTTTTCATATCTGACCTTCTCTGTGGGGATGGGAAAGGCCGTGGTGGTGACTGTACACCTGCACTTGCCTGGCAGGGATCAGTTTATGTCTGTTACCCTATAATCCCTTTTGGCCGGTTCCCTTTTAACTCTCAGAAGTGTTGGGTTTGGATCACGCATGATAAGGCTGCCCTGAATACAGGCTTTGCAGTCTCACAGACGAGTTTTAAATTCTTGTCTTAGTATTCACTAGTGCTGTGATCTTTGGCAGACTACTCAACTTCCCTGAGCCTCAGTTTTCTCATCATGACATAGGGTGTGTAACAGCCCAGGTGACACTTAATGACAGATAGGGCACTCAGAAGGGACCAGCCCGTAGCACCGGAGCCCTGAAGGCCCTGTGGCCTGGGGTCCATCTTCTGGATCCTGGATCAGTTGGGGGGAAGGTAGTGGAATATCCTAGAAGAGGCAAGAAGAAGGGAGATAGTACTTGGGGACAAGATGGCCGCAGTTTATGGAAGTCTGTCAATTAACCTTGGTGTTAGTCTGCACCTACTTCTCCAGGCCTGGTGAGACCCCATTGTGGTTAATATGTGAAGTCCTTGGCACTGTCCCAGGCCATCCTGGGAGGCCCTTGGCGTTGGTTCTCTTCTGGCTTCTTTTGGCTCCGTCCTTGGTCTTATCCTGGTGGAGGTGGACTACACAGCTCAGCCCTCACCACGCATGCGTGCTCACGCCGACTCCCGCACTCACACGCCCATCCCTTACTGTGGTTGTCCTTCCGGCTTGGATCCCGTTGGGCAGAGACCAGGGGCTGACACCCTGAAGCATGGATGTCCCCAACGCCTCAGATCACACACTCATCTCTCTCCCTCCTGCACCTGTGCTGGACCTGCCACGTGGGGATAAACAGGATGCGACAGTGGTAGTGGGCAGCATCACGGGCAGTCTGAGCCTGGCTGTTTTCTTCCCTAGGACATGTGCCATCCTGTTTTTACATGATGCTCAATTATAGGCCACCCCACGTGGGGGACTCTCTCAGACCAGAGAGGAAATTTCTCCCGGAATAAGGCCCAGACGTGTCTATTCAACAGTTTTTTGTCATGCAGTACTGAGCAGGACTAACCCAGTTTTCTGGTTGGTTTTAGAACTTTTCAAGAATCCCTAGGATAGCAAATGTGAACAGTGCAGCGGAGTGCAGACATGATTCTAGGACTGGGAAGGAAACTTACAATTAAATGGAAGCACAGCACAAAGGGCCCACCCTCACCGTCCTCTGATTACAGAGTGCATACAAGTTCAAGGTGAAGCTCACAGAAAATCTGGAATGCCTGGACTGTCTGACAGAGGATACAGTGTGTGCGCCACTGGGTTCCTTGAGTTTGTATCTTTATTTTAAGTTGGCCCCACTGGGGGGAGAAATGTGGTTCTCTGCTTCTCCATTTTCTATTTTTCTCTTTCCAGGCTGGGGGTTTCTCATCTTTTGTCAACACTTTCTTTACCTGTTTTCTGCACCTCTGCCTGTCTGTCATTCATTCCCCTGGCTTGATCCTGGCGTCCTTACTGTGTCCCTTCCAACAACCCAGCTGTGAGGCCTGGCCACATTTCCCCTGTTACAAGGCGCCTGTCAACCACCTGAGCTCTCCACCTGTGGCCCATCGAGCAGTGCCAGGAATGTAGCAGATGCTCAATAAATTCCGAACTAATGACTGAATCCTCTTTTTCTTCTTCACAAATAAAACTTCTCCCGAGCACACACTGACTATCTGCTCCGGTTGTCATCATCATTACCTTTCACCTTTGGCACCTGCCCCCGTTCATCTCCCTAAGGTGACTCCCTCTTGGAACCCGAGGCTGCCTGGGGGCTCCTTGGTCTGCACCGTCCTTGCCATAATCTCAGTAGCATTTCATGTCACTGATCGCCGGTGTGTTCTCCCTGCTGTCCCTCTCCATTGATTTTGTTATCTCGGGCATCAGAATCTTCTCTTTTCATTTATCTGTTGTCAGTCGGGTCTCTCCCTTCTCTTCTCAGCTTTGTTCTGTCTGTGAGCTTCTCTGCACCAGTGGCGTCAGCTATGACATCTGTGAAGTGATTCCCAAACCCGCACTGCCATTCTCAACCTCACTTCTGAACTCTAATCCTACAAGTCCTATAGTCCAGGGGTCTATGGAAAAAAATCTCCGTGGAGAAGTTCTGGCAAAATTGAAAATAATTGATTTTGCATTTCTGAATCAGCTCCTTATCTTACTCCTCAAACTCATTTATTTCTTCATGTCGCTGTCTCTGCCCATCACCCTGCTATCTTTCCAGTGAGTGTGTTTCAAATTTTTCATGTCATCTTTGAGCCTGCCCTTGTATTCAGCTCCCTGTCTTGTTAAACACTGTCCTTTACTATAGTGCTGCCCGATGTAGGACCTGGCCACCGCACGCCTGGCCTTCCCACCCCTAGTCTGTTCCCATCCTTGCCCTTGACTTAACAACACCCTGGTCGACCTCACCTGGTGCTGTTCAGTGGAGCTTCCCAGATCACTCTCCTGACCTTACACTACCTGTTCTAGATATCCCTGGGCTCTTCACTGGCCACTCAGGTGGATAAAGACCTCATGTAAAGTAGGACTTCAGCATGTCTGTTTATTACAGAAAAACTTTGGGTCTGAAATGTAAAGTGATGTCTGCATGGGTCATGGACTTAGTGGAAAACTAGGATTTTTTTTTATTATTATTAAATCATCACTGTGTACATTAATGCAGTCATGGGGTACAATGTGCTGGTTTTATAGACAATTTGAAATATTTTTATAAAACTGGTTAACATAGCCTTTTCTTAGTTATTGTGTTAAGACATTTATATTCTACATTTAATAAGTTTCACATGTACCCTTGTAAGATGCACGGTAGGTGTGGTCCCACCAATTACCCTTCCTTCACCCATCCTCCATCCTCCCCTTCTCTCCCTCTCCCTTTTCCCTACATTCTTGGGCTATAATTGGGTTATAGCTTTCATATGAAAGCTATAAATGAGTGTCATATTAGGACTGAGTACATTGGATACTTTTTCTTCCATTCTTGAGATACTTTGCTAAGAAGAATAAGTTCCAGTTCCATCCATGTAAACATGAAAGAGGTAGTCTCCATCTTTCTTTAAGGCTGTGTAATATTCCACGGTGTACATATACCATAATTTATCAATCCATTATTGGTCGATGGGCACTTGGGCTTCTTCCATGACTTAGCAATTATAAATTGTGCTGCAATAAACATTCTGGTACGAATATCTTTGTTATAATGTGATTTTTGGTCTTCTGGATTGCAGGATTGAATGGCAGGTGGGATTTTAATACAGCTTTCTGACTCAACGGCAGTCCAGGGCCTACACCGAAATCTCTTGACCCGGGGTGTGGGCCTGTGCCATGGGGCACTCTGGTCCCTGCATGGGCTTTGGCCCCTGCCAGGAAGGTCTGGTTGGCTTCCAGTGCACTGCTGGGCTCTAGCCGAGACCCTGAACCCCTGTTCCCCAGAACCCCATGTTGGTCCCCTTCTCGGTCTTTGGTCACACTGTTCTTTGTGTCCAGCATCAAACCCATCCCCACTCTCTGTCTGAATCCCAGACTCATCCTTTAATACTCAACACAACCAACTTTTTTTTTATTTTTTGGCCAGGGCTGGGTTTGAACACGCCACCTCCAGTGTATGGGACTAGCGCCCTACACTTTTGAGCCACAGGAGCCACCCCAACACAACCAACTTTAAAAAGTTGTTTTCTCCATCTTTCCAAAGCAATTTCTCCAGCCTCTGACTCCCCAGTGAACTTAATGGAAAATCCATTGTGATTATAATGTATTTCCAGAGGCCAAAGGAGGTTATTTCTTCTTCTTAAGCACTCCCATAGCATCCTTTACCACCACCCACCTCCCCCATTTCCAAGCCTTATTTTGTAATTAATGAATTGTTCATTCTTTGCCTCCTACAACCAGATTGTCAGTTCCCTGAAGTAAGGAACTGAGTTGTCTTGTCTCGCACGCAGTAGATATGGACGAAATTCATTAGATAACTAAGCCTTGCTCTTTCTCTCAGAGACTCTAGGTTACTTGAGAGAAGGGGCCTATCTCTTTCACCCTGGTGTCACCTGCAGCATCTGGCTCCACATCTTGTTCACAGGAGAAACCCAGTTGCCACCACATCAGTTGAACCACAGTGAGGGGCATGATGGTCACTGGGGCATGATGGTCACTGCCCCATCTGAGTGTGAAGCTGAGGGTGTCAGAGCTCATACTGCCTATGCTAGACCAGCTTCCCCACCCTCCTCAACATCAGGGAGTCGTGTGGAGCCACTAGTAGTGGCCCCAGTATCATTGTTTTCTGAACCCCAGGGAAGGGCTCTCGGGGGTCAGGAGTAGTCAGGACAAAGGTTACGGTCAGTGCTGGTCTCCAAGAGCCCATTCCTGAGTACTTGGCTGAATCTGACATGTGGATCTCTCTCTCTCTTCTCCTGCGCAAGAGCCAGGCTTTCACTTCTCCCCTCCTTTCCTCCTTCCCAGACCTCAGGTCTTCTCCTCTGCTCTCTTCCCTCCTTCTACTTTCTAAGCCTTATGCTCTGTTCACAAACGCTCCCTGGATTTCTCCTCCCTGTGCCTCCCAGAGCTTGTGGTGCTCCCTGGGGACTGTGCCCTGGGCTGCCCCGGCTGGGCCGCTGAGGTCTCTACCCCCTTGGCCACTCTCCTCTCTGCTATCAAAAAAAAAATATATATATTGTCAGTGAGAACTCAGGTGAAGGCTGAGAGATGGACATACTAAAAATATTATTATTGCTCTGAGGGGATGTAATAAAGGGAGTTTTATGGGGTATGACAGCTTTCTGAAGTTAATGAACCATTTGGCATGGCCTGGAGCAGAGCGAGGGCGCACCAAGGCTGCCCTGGGGTCCAGCCACTTGGCACCTGGCCTCCAGCCTCCTCTCCTTACAGGGGGCCGTTCTCGCTGTTTCTTTGCTGGCTCTCTTCTCAGTGTAGACTGTGGGACTGTCATCCTCCCCACACCCCAGGGTCCCCGCCCAGAACTTTACTACACTGCAGAAGTGTCCATTGCTCTGAGAGGAACAGAAGCAGGAGCCTGGCTTTGAGCAGCCGCTTTTGTCATGTGCCCAGAGGGCACAGTGTGAACAAGGTCAACAGTGCATTGGACGGAAGACCATGTAATTGGAATCCGTCTTCTACTTAGCGTAAGAAGACAAGAGGCACTCTGTGTGGCTGTCTCACTCTCAAAGCGTGGCCTGGCACACTCCCTACTCAGGTGACTTTGGACCATGGTGGCCCTGAGTAGGTGTGACTATCATGGAACGTCCCTCTTGGCCTTTTCTGGGTGTCCTGCACCTGCCCTGGGTTTCAGAGAGCATGACCTGTGTGCCCACATCTCAGGAGCGCTGGAGTGTAATCCGACCTGGAGAGCAATTGTAAACAAGGGTTATTTAAGTGGCTTCACCAAGTATCACACTACCTGGTGGTATTATCTTCTCACAAGCTGGTGCGAATCTGAGGCAGCCATAAAGTAAATAATAGGGCATCTACTCCAGCAGTTAGCCTCTGTTGACCTCCTGTTATGTGGCAGGCGCCGGGGAAGCACTCGGCATAGCCTGCCTACTCCGCACAGCAGTCCTGCGTAGCAGATTTAGTATTTCCATTTTGCAGATGAGCAAACCAAGTCTTAAAGAGATTACATAATTTTCCAAGTCATGTAGCTGGTAAGTGGCAGGGCTAGAATTTGAACTTGAGCCAGTCTAACTCTAAATTGCATGATGCCTTTTAGCCATCCATGAAGCCTGTGGAGGTGGGGGAACCCTCTGCCCTCAAATAGCTGTGTGGCTCTGGGTTACAGGGAGATTCTTCAATTGAGGAGCTTATGAAGTCGCATGCTAGCCCTGTTACCCTAAAGAATAATACAAACAATGGACGCTTCCTTCTCATCTCAATTTCTTCATTTACGAAATAGGCATGTGCAAAGACCATACCCATAATATTTTTTAAACAAATCCTCCTGCAGCTGCCACCACTGCATACTTCCTATGGTCCTCTTGTTCCTGGTTGGAGGTGCTCAGCCTCATCTAGTGATGGGGAATGTCCTAATCTGTGACTAGAGATACCTGTTCATGTCTCAATTCCTTTTTTTGTTTGTTTGCAGAGAATGGCAAATCTGTCCATTGGAAACTGGGAGCCGATAAGGAAGTCTGGGTCTGGGTGATGGGTGAACACCATCTGGATAAACCCTACGATGTGCTCTGTGATGAAATTGTTGCAGAGCGCGCACGGCTGAAAGCGGAGCAGGAGGCAGAAGAGCTCAGGTAGGAGATCGCAGACCAATCAGAGACTTTAAAGACTCTCCAGACTTTAGAAAACACTGCAGAGATGCTTCTCGCTCACCGTGTCTGGTGCAAGAATAGGGTGGGCTTTGAGGGTCAGGAAAATCATTTCCATCTCTCTGGAAAGTTTCTTTGGACTTTTGGTCTAAAGATCTTCATTCCATCAGTGCGATGAGATCAGCTGTCCTTCTAGTTTTGATTTGGGATCAGATTTAATATGAGTTTGCACATTGCCCATGGATCATTGCTGGTTTTACTAGCATCACGATCGAGCAAGTCAGGCTGACCCAGCTGAGTGTCAGAAATACATATGATCAATGAATGCAATGACTGCTCGAGCTGCAGACCTTCTGAGAGATGATCGCTTAGACAGACGCAGGTGCGTGCACGGAACCTCAGAGGCAGTGGGAATTCAGAGGTGAACAGGGAGCTTCCAGTCTAGGAGGAGCTACAGGCAGACACACAGCCAGCTGCAGCCAGTGATTTGTGCTGTCACTGAAGGATAAACACGGAGTTAACCAAGCACAGGGAGGAGTCTATCCTTCTGATCCACAGAACAGGTGAAACCTGAACTGAGCCTTGAAAGATAGATAAGTTGTTTCCCAGTTACAGAAGGTCAGGAGGAAAAGTGCAGGCAGAGGGCATGATCCAGACCTCTAGCCTTGATTACTAATTGTTCTCAGGGAATGATGGGACCTTGTGAGTGTTTGGGGTAACTTGGGCGATTGGTGAAGACAGGGGCCATGTTCTAAAGTGCTTCGAAGGCCAGATTTAGGAGTCACACCTTATTCTGTGGGCGGTGAGGAGGTTTTTGAATAGGGAAGTGACATAACCAAGTGGCGATGTAGGATAGTGACTCAAAGGGAGACTGAGGCAGGTGATGGTGTCCCTCTGCTGAGTGGTGCCTGGGGTGACCTCTGCAAAGTTTACTGTGTCTTGGGGTCTTCCTCTGGCTCTGGGCAGAGGTGTTGACAGTCTTACTCTGAACTGGTAAATGCAAATTGGGGTAGATGTCAGGACCTGGGTTCAGTTCCCCAGGGCTGGTGATGGCTCCATGCACTGCCAAGGGCTGGGGATGCCACCCACACACACCTATAACTTTAAAACTATATATATATGGAAGCAACCTAAATGCTCACCAACCCAGGAATGGATTAACAAGCTGAGGCGTATGTATGCCATGGAATATTATTCAGCCAATAAAAAAGATGGAGACTTTACATCTTTTGTATTAATCTGGGTGGACCTGAAACACATTCTTAGTAAAGTATCACAAGAATGGAAAAGCAAGTATCCGATGTACTCAATACTAATATGAAGCCAGTAGATAATCTAATACACCCACACAAGAGTAAAACACAATTCAATTCAAGGTGGGGGGCAAGGGAATGAGGGGGCAGGAAGGGAGGAGGAAGAGTGGGGCTGGGTGTGCTCCCATGTGATGGGCACAATGTTAGGGTGTGTGGCACACCTCTTGGGGGCAGGACACAATTATAAGAGGGACTCTACCTAACAAATGTGAACATGGTAACCTAATTCTTTGTTCCCTCAAATTAACCTGAAACAATAATAAACAATAATAAAAAAAAAAAAAGAAAAAAGAAACCTGCATATGGACAGATGATGATGAAGGGATTATTTGGTGACTGATCAGAAGGAGGCAGCAGCGCAGCTTATAAACCAAGAGTTGGGCAGCCCTGGGTTGACATTTTGGCTGTGCCATGACATACTCTTGGAGAAATTATAACATTTCTTTGCACCTCCTGTAACAAAATGAGGATAACAGTGTTTTTCTCGTAGGGTGGTTATAAGGATTGAGGTATTATCATTAAAGTACCTAGCAAAGGGCCCAGCCTGTTATAAGCCCCTTGGTAAATTATGTGTTGTGGTTTTCCACGTAGGTTGAATGGAGACGTCTGCTTTGGAAAAACTGTCCCAGTTGAGGAATGGTTGTGAGGATTTCTCTTTTGTTTCTCTACAGAAAAACCCAGTCTGAAGAATTCGCCAATAGCTTAAAAACAAAATCACAGTGCCTGGATCTTCAGGCAAATGACCAGGGGACTCAGAACACCTGCAGGAAGGCAGCAGAGAAGGAGGGACTGGGATCAGTTCCAGCGGAAGAAGAGAAAACCCAGGTGAGTCTATAAATGTGCAAAATTTCACAACTCGGGCAGATGAAGATATCTGGGGCCATGGAGATGGATGTGCCTACGTACCAGGACCTTAAACTGGCTCTCCACATACCACCCAGGTGTAGGGCCCTACTGCTCATTTCTCTCTGGAGGGATTTGGATCTCCTGCTAATTCATGAAAAAGAGAAAACTCTTTTTTCATGGGGCTGATGGTACTAACGAGAACTCTAGGAATAATATTTGGCATTTTAAGATATTTTCAGGTTCCTCACCTGCCCCTGTTAAATACTTTCTATTATAAAAGGGGTTGGTAAACCTTTTCTGTAAAGGGCCAGTTAGTAGAGAGTTCAGGCTCAGTGGGCCTTGCTGTCTCTGCCACACACAAGAAATGAACGAACACAGCTGCCTTCCAATCAAACTCAGCTTTCAGAGGCAGGTAGGGGCTGGCTCGTGATCTAGATGGCATCCTAGGAGTCTTCCCCCTTTGCTGCAGACTCTAAACATCACTGCCCTCCCCCTCCAGTTTCGTACATTCTGCCCACAATTGTGGGGACAGTTATTTCCCCAACACAACAGAAGTTTGAACGCAGAACTGATATGAATTCTCCTGTGGTTCAGGAGGTTTAAAAAGCTGAAACACAATTTTCTGCTTGGATTATAGTCTGGAAGAACAATAAAACTGTATTATAAAGGGCCTTATTCCACCGGAAATTTAATTACACTGAGAATTAGCCAGGTATCGGCCCTTGTTTGACTTGTGTTTGCATCCTACCCCCTGCAACACGGTTGTGTTTGCTCAAGACCTCTCTGAGGCTGTCAAGTGGAGATGTGCAGATCTTCTTCCTCCTCTACCAGCCTAGTTGGAATCTAATAGCTAACACAGGTCAGGGGTTGTTATGTGGCATAACAACCAGTTTCTGCGTAATCCTCACAACAACATTATGAATCAGAGACTTTGTGTATGCCCATTTTACAGATGATGAAGCTGAGGCTAGGTATGGTTAGTTAAACAGCCTGCTCAAGGTCTCCTTCAAATCCATTTTTGGACTCAGCACCTGTAGCACAGTGGCTACAGTGCTGGCCACATACACTGAGGCTGGTGGGCTCAAACCCGACCTGGGCCTGCTAAACAACAGCTGCAACAACAAAAAAAATAGCCAGGCATTGTGGCAGGTGCCTGTGGTCCTAGCTACTTGGGAGGCTGAAGCAAGAGAATCGCTTAAGCCCAAGAGTTAGAGGTTGCTGTGAACTGTGATGCAACGGTACTCTACAGAGGGTGACATAGTGAGACTCTGTCTAAAAAAAAAAAAAATCCATTTCTGTGGGGACCCCAAGGTCATTCCTTAACTATCCACTCTTACACTTACTGGCCTCATTAATATGAGGCATATGAAGAGGCTTTATAAAGGGCTACAACTCAAAATATTTAGGTGTATAAAATTCTAAAATTTGGTTTACGATCTCAAGGTCAGCCCTGAGTACTTTGCCTAGATCCCTAATGAGGCACCCAAGCTTCCCCAAGCCTGCTTTGTACTCGTCATGCTGAGACCCACCCTCCTCCACGCAGTTGCCTTCCCAACACCCCTAAAATGGAGAACAGCAACTACAGCAAACGTCCTTCAAGAGTATTAAGTATCCATGCTCATCTTTGTGGTTGAATTATAATACTCCTCTAAGAAAAAAAATTTTTTCAAAAGTAGGATGGAAGATTAAAATAAAAATTAAAATAGATACTGTGGTTGTTATTCTTTAAGCATCTCATAGATATTTTAGGGAGAGGGGCTCTATTCCATTCCTTAGGTATCTACTTGTGTGAACAGAGATGGGGAGAGAGGGAAACACTTAGGCACAGGGAATATGGAAATAAAGGGATGAAGTGTTTTTATGGTGCTGCTTTTCATCTGTCCCCATTAGAGAAGATGCTCTCAGGGTCCCCTGCGATGTTTGCTGAAGTCTGCTCTGTGACAGCAGCATAGGCAGGGAGCTGGTGCTCTTCATAGCTAGTGTGAACAGTTAAATAGCAGGTCATCCTCTATCTCTTATATAGGCGACTTAGCACTGGATGTGTATTTTTACTCTGAGCTCTGTTTGTGCTATTATAGTGGGCTGAATGGTGTCCCTCCAAAATTCTCATCTGCTTAGAACCTCAGAATGTGAGCTTGTTTGGAAATAGGTCTTTGAAGCTATTAGTTGAGGAGCTCAAGATGGGGTTACCCTGGATTTTTGGTAGACCCTAAATTCAATGACAAGTGTCCTTATAGAGAAAAGGTAAGAGAGAGGAGGAGGAAGGGCAAGTGAAGAAAGAGAGGTTGCCCCAAGACAAGAGCCTCCAGAAGCTGGAAGAGGCCAGGAAGTGTTCCCCGCTGGAGCCTTGAGAAGGAGCACAGTCCTGCCAACACCTTGATTTCCGACTTCTGGCCTCCAGAACTGACAGAGAATAAGTCTCTTTTGTTCAAAGCCAGGACTGGTGGTTCTACCCAAGGAGCAGGGTGATGGGCAAAGGGTGTATAGTGAGAAGAAAGGGGATATGGTAGGAGCCAGAGGCCACATTGTGGAAGAAGAATCTGGCTTTTCTGGTGTATTTCTTTTTATTATTGCTGCTGTGACATATTACCATAAACTTCATTGCTTAACGTAGTCTGACATTAAGCATGGTTGGGTCTTCCATTTAGGATCTTGTAAAGGTTGAAGTCAAGGTGTAGGCCACAATGGGCTCTACTCTGGAGTCCTGGAGAAGAAAATGCTTCCATGGGTATTGAGATTGTTGGTCAAATAAGCTAACTGGTGGCCCCCCGTCAACCAGGGGCAATCTTTGTTCCTGGAGGCTGCCCACACTCCTTCTCATGCTTTCCATGTGGGCACACAACCCCAGAGGCACACTGAATCCTTCTTTTGCTTTGAATCTCTCTGATTCCAGCTGGAGAAAGTTCTGTGGGCTCATGTGATTAGATTGGGCCCACAGGATGATCTTTCAAGTTGAAGTTTCATAGTTTATAAATAACATCTGCAAAGTTCCTTTTGCTATAAGTTCAAGGATTAGGGTATGGGTGTCTTTGAGGCACATTATGCCTATCCTTAGGCAGTGCAGGCCCACCACACTTTATCTGAAACATCTGGGCCCGGATGTGTTTCAGATTTTTTTCAGATTTTATGAAAAAAATGCTGTGCATGTACTTTATAATACCCCAGCAAGGTTTGGGGCAACACCCTAATTAAATGTTATAAATACCATAAATAGCCTCATGTTAGTTCAAGTTAGGTTTTCTCCTGAGTATGGGTAATTATATATATTTCAGAGCCTTTTAGATTTCAGAATTGTTGAGAATGGATTATTCTAGTCACTTTTTGTTACTATAATGGAACAAATATGGTAAAATGAAGCCAGAATTGAATTTTCCATTGGACTTTGTTTCTGTAAGACTTCCTTTGTTAAATCTATAGTATAAAATGAGAACTTCATAAATTCTTCAGTACCCACAGAATAGGTGCAGACATCAGTAATCAATTGCAGCATTCTTTTCTGATGAGCTGGGGCATGACACCACATCCTTGTCAACAAAGTACTCCAGACAGCTGTATGAAGTCCCAGGAATTAGCTGTAAAGATGGAATCTATTTGCTGAGATGATTTCTCTTAAGTTTCATTCTAGCTCTGAACATTTGGATCCAAAAACACCAATACCTGCATGATCTATAGAAGAATATTTTTTCATATCACTGCTGGCAATTAAGAAGGATACAGCTCCTGTGGATAAGCCATACTGTGGTCTCTAGATTATTGGATCTGAAAAGCAGGGATGGAATGTACAAGCTCAGTAGTACACAGTCGAGTTCAGCTCAATTTCATTTCCATAAATAAAGCATGAATTGTGTATTCTTTGGTCAGGTGGAAATCCTATCCTGAGCTGCTTTTCACCATACCCCTCTACCCTCAGACTCAAACTTATCTCTGGTCCATCTTGGAAATAGCTAATCTCACATATTAAAAAATGTAGAGAGCTGTACCTTTCCCTCCGTGGAACAATTCTGCAATTTCAACCTATTGATTAGCAATTTGATATTTTACATTAGTGTAAATCAAGTTATATTTTCATTAGCAAATGGCTTCATCCAAGAAGATTCCTTGCATAACAATAAAAGATTTGCCCCAAAATTCTTAGTAATAAAAACAAAGTCGGGGTGGAGGGGGTCAGCCTACCAGACTTTAGGCTCTACTACAAAGCCATAGTGATCAAAACAATATGGTATTGACACAAAAATAGCAACATTAACATTTGGAACTTAATAAAAAACCATGAAATAAAACTAACCTCTTATAGCCACCTGATCTCTGATAAACCAGACTGGAACACACACTGGGGAAAAGAATCCCTATTCAATAAATGGTGTTGGGAGAACTGGATAGCCACATGTAAAAGATGGAAACTGGACCTGCACCTTTCACCACTGACAAAAATTGATTCAAGATGGATAGCACTCTGGGAGGCTGAGGCAGGTGGATTACCTAAGCTCATGAGTTTGAGACCAGCCTGAGCCAGTGTGAGACCCTGGCTCTAAAAATGGCTGGGTGTTGTGGCAGGCACCTGTAGTCCCAGGCTCTTGGGAGGCTGAGGCAGGGGGGTCACTTGAGCCCAAGAGTTTGAGGTTGCTGTGAGCTGTGACACCATAGTACTCTACAGAAGGTGACAAAATGAGACTCTGTCTCAAAAAAAAAAAAAAGATTTAAATCTAAGGCATGAAACAATAAAAATCTTTAACAATAGTATGGGGAAAACACTTGAAGATATCATCCCAGAGAAAGATTTTATGAAGAAGCCTTCCATGGTAATTTCAACAATAAAAGTAAACAAATAGGACTTAATTAAACTGAATAATTTCTGTACAGCTAAGGAGACAACAACCAGAGCAAATAGACAACCTTCAGAATAGAAAAAGGTATTTTCATATTATGAGTCAGACAAAAGCTTGATAACTAGGATCTACAAAGGACTCAAATTAACCAACAAAAAAAGACTCAACAATCCCTTATATCACTGGGCAAGAGATATAAATAGAACCTTCTCTAAAGAAGACAGATGAATGGCTAACAAACAAATGAAAAAAATGCTCATCATCCCTAATCATCAGAGAAATGCAAATCAAAACCACCCTGAGATACCACCTAACCCCAGTGAGAATAGTCCATATCACAAAGTCTCAAAGCTGCAGATGCTGGCATGCATGTGGAGAGAAGGGAACACTTTTACACTGCTGATGGGATTGCAAACTAATATAACCTGTTTGGAAGGAAGTATGGAGAATCCTCAAACTAGACCTCCCATTTGATCCTGCAATCCCATTACTAGGCATCTATCTAGAAGAAAAAAAATCACTTTATCATAAGGACATTTGCACTAGACTGTTTATCACAGCTCAATTTACAATCGCCAAAATGTGGAAATAGCCTAAATGGCCACCAACCCAGGAATAGATTAACAAGCTGTGGTATATGTGTACCATGGAATACTATTCAGCCATTAAAAATATGGAGACTCTACATCTTTTGTATTAACCTGGATGGAAGTGGAGCACCTGCTTTTTGATAAAGCATCACAAGAATGGAGAGGCAAGAATCCAATATACTCAATTCTAATATGAAGGCAGTAGATGAGCTAATACAAGGTGGGGGGCAGGGGATGAGGGAGAGATGGGGGTCACAGTGTATGCCACACCTCTTGGGGGTGGGACACAATTATAAGTGGGACTTTACCTAACAAATGCAATCCGTGTAACCTAGTTCTTTCCACCCTTAATGAATCCCAAACAATAAAAGAATATGAAAAAAAGATAAAGTTCGTGTGCCTGTCTAGATATGCAAAAAAATAAAATAAAAGATTTGCACCAATTTTAAGAGTGAAGAATTTATGCTTCATTCTTTAGAGCCAGGAGAAAGAAATTTTGGAACTTTTAGGTGAGTTGTTTGATTCCTGCTACGGCATTTAGAAAATTTGAGGTTCAGTCTTGGAGCATCTTTTGTAAAGATAATCATTATAGAAGATTTTATTTTTTAGAGGATATGTTTATGTTGGTTTAACATTTTTATTATACCAAATGAATAAGCTAAGTTAAAGTGCCCGGTTAAGGAGCAGATACTTGGAAAGCGTACTGCCGACACTGTCAAACAAACCTAGTCTGGGAGTGGCAGTTTTAGTCCTTCCAGCTCTGTGCCTTGGGATGGTAACCTGGAAAGTATTGATTCTCTTTATAAAAGAGGGATTGAGGGCAGCACCGATGGCTTTGTGGGTAGGGTGCCGGCCACATGCACTGAGGCTGGCGGGTTCAAATCCAGCCCAGGCCTGCTAAACAATGACAACTACAACAAAAAAATAGCCGGGTGTTGTGGAAGGCACCTATAGTCCCAGCTACCTGGGAGGCTGAGATAAGAGAATCACTTGAGCCCAAGAGTTTGAGGCTGTTGTGAGCTATGATGCCACGGCACTGTACCAAGGGCGACATAGTAAGACTCTTGTCTCAAAAAAAAAAAAAAAGGAAAAGAGGGATTGAATTTAGTAACACTACTTCTTTACAGAGGAAGCTGAGCAAATTTGTACATAAGAGAAAGCTTGCCCAATGACGTCTTATGGCAATTGTCCCCTGAAGTCCTTGGATTATGAGATGCTATTCTCATCAAGTGCCCAGTCTGTGGTCCTTCTCATTTTTCAGATAAAGAGTTGGAGAGAAAAGAAGGCTAGCTGGTTTGTCCAGTCTGAGGAAGAGGCTGAAATGATGCCTACATTAGGATGGAGTATATGGTTTTTATTCTGCAGAACTATTGCCTTCTGCAAAAGATCTGCCATACACCTATTTTCTGGCTGTGGTGACACAGCTGGAGAAACACACAAATGATGCGGTGTTTTGTGTGTAGTCAGTAGTGTGGTTCTTGGTGGATCACAGTGGACGCTCAGTGGTAGCAGGTGTCTACACTGAAGCAGAGGTGACGGTAAACACAGATTTAGCTGTCATCCTGCCTGGTCTGAGACATGCGGGCGGGAAAGCAGATGCCATCCCCAAGGAGAGAAGAATGTGATGAGGAGTTAATGGGACCCAGAGAAAAATGACAGGTGACACACTGTGAAAACAGAGTCACCTTACTTGAAGGGGTTTGGATAGGAGCTAGGCGTACCCTGGGGCTGAGCAGAGATCCTTGGAGACCCTCCATCTGGACAGCCACCTGAACGCAGTCAGTGTTTTCTCCCTCCTCTCCTGCAAGAGAACTTGGGAGCAGAGCTGGTTCTGAGTGTGGTTGGGAGCATGGAGGAGCATGCTACTTCAAAGATAAGCCCCTTTGTCTTTCTCTGCTTATATGTGATTTGTAGGCTGGGAACTCATTAATCAGTAGCCTGACTGTCCTTGCCCCTGAGATAGACCTTGAATAAAACTATATCTGCTCACTTTTAGATTTTATCTCTACAGAGAATTGTTCATTATTTTTACAGAAATGGCCTTCAGTGTAGGTCACAGTGCAAAACAGGAGATTAAAAAAAAAATCAGAACAGAAACATCTGGGATTCAAAGTGTTACAGAAAAAAATAGAAGACCTGGGTAGTCTAAAAAGCTTTGATTAAGAGTCTGTCACATGGGATTGTTTTTACCTAAGTGGACATGCATACACACACAGGCACAAGAACAAACGTACCACACACATTACACACACACACACTCACACACGCATGTTTTTCCACGCTACCCCCAGGCTCTGATACCTGCTTTCCTATCTGTCATTTTACTATAACAGCTAATGATAACAAAAACACTCCACTAACATGTATGCTGTAATTGTGAACTTGACATTGAAATTGTGGTGGTTTTCAGTTACATTTCTAATTGTGATCTGACTCATAGCATCTGTTCCCCCAAGTAGATGGCAGTTAAAGAGCAACCTGTAAAATGATATGAAGAATAACTAGGACACTGCTAGTTTTTTCTTCTTCCATACGTTTCTTCCAAACCAGAGTTAAGATTGCTATTATTCCTAAACCAGCAGTTCTCTAAACCCAGAATTTGGCGGTTTACATTTACAAAGGAGAGATTCAGAAGGGAGATACTAAGATCAGAACCACGCCTTTGAAAGAACAAAAAAGAATATGCTAATTTTTTTTTTTTTTGAGACAGAGTCTCACTTTATTGCCCTCAGTAGAGTGATGTGGTATCACAGCTCACAGCAACCTCCAACTCCTGGGCTTAGGTGATTCTCTTGCCTTAGCCTCCCTAGTAGCTGGGACTACAAGCACCTGCCACAATGCCTGACTATTTTTGTGTTGCAGTTTGGCTGGGGCTGGGTTTGAACCTACCACCCTCAGTGTATGGGGCCGGCGTCCTACTCACTGAGCCACAGGTGCTGCCCAATATGCTGAATTTTTAAAAATCTTTATTCATCTCAAAATGCTATTGCAAAGTAACCAAAATTTGGGATTTTCTGGAGCTTGGGCTTCCTGTAGAAGGTGAATAGCAGTATTAGGAGCTCAGCTCTTTGAGGTGATTTAAGTGGAGGCGAGTTCTGAGGTTGGTGAGTAGGTAGGGCTGAGAAGCCTGCACCTCACCCAGAATAGACACCCTGTGCCGGGGTTAGTGGAACCAGCCTGACATTTCCTTGTTCCTGTCTGCAGACAGCCGTATTGCCAATCTCTGGGAGGCCAGGGGAGTTAGGGTCACATTTAGAATAAGGTGTCCCACTACAGACAGAATGAAAAGCCGTGCAAGCTAGAATTTTGAGAATTGAGTTGGATATGGAAAAAAAAGGAGAAAACCAATAACCATTTTCCCCAATATATATTCCCTCTAGTATACTGAAGGAACTATTTAGGTATTATTTTAGTGAGAGATTTTGGGTATATCAGGTAAAAATAGATAAGGAATTAATTGTACTTATTAACTCGAGAGGGGAGCCATAATCAGAGGGTTCCATAATGACTCACTTGTGTGTAACGCCCAAAATTTCTTATAGATGATAAGTAGGTATAAGATAGAATCACAAAATCACCTCAAAAGTCATTTAAGCGATCATGCTTTTTAAAAACAAGCCAAGAAACTAAATAGTATCTTGAAGAAAAAGATTAATATAAAGTAAGTTACAAAAGGGAAAGATTTCTAGTCTTGAGAGTTTAGCCAACTTTATTTTGGTGACAACATCATAATGTACAGCCA
>CAUYQV010134585.1:0-19149 GCA_963574575.1 Galagoides demidoff | reverse complement strand
ACTCCCTATTTAACAAATGGTGCTGGGTGAGTTGGCTGGTGACTTATAGAAGACTGAAACTGGACCCACACCTTTTACCTCTACAAAAATTGACTTTCACTGGATAAAATAAATGTGTGGTTTTTCAAATAATACTGCCTAGATTTGACTGTGGACCACAGTTAATACCACTAAGATCATTTATTTTCTTATCTATGTGATAGACATAGTAACTACCTTATAGGGTCATTGCCTTTATTAAATGAAGTAGTATACATGTAAGTATCTTGGTAGAGTACTTCATGTATATTTAGTGTTTAACATGTATTATAATTACCATAATAATGTTGGTGAACATATAAAACCTTGAATTGTAACTTGGAATTTAGAAACCAATTAGTGTATTTATTGAAAACAAACATAATGTCATATTGACACAGGAAAGAGACTTCCAATGCAGGAGTTACTTAAGGCCCAAGTGGATTCCTTGGCTTCATGTAAGAGAGAATTCAGGAGCAAGCCAACAGTATAAAGTGAAAGAGGGATTCATTCAGAAACTGTACAAAGTCTACTCCACAGACAGCAAAGAAAACCAGCCCCCTCATTCTTTTGCCCTTCTATTTAAGCAACAGGCTAAATAAACAAGGGAAGGGAGTAATCATGGGAGGGGTGGTGTTTTCTGGAATCTCCATCTTGCTTCCAAACAGTTGGAAATTGCCCTGCCTCGCTCCTGTTTTGATCAGACTTCCTGATTTGGTCATGTTGCAGCAATGCCCACAGCTGAATCTGCAGCAGAACTTACCAGTTCCCTGTCTCACTATGGGTATCTAATAATAAGGGGATTCATTCCAATAAATATTTTTCAGTAACACTGATTAGAAAAAGGAGTGATACCAGTCACACTACTGTTCATTTGGTTCATTTGTTTTAAAATCAATCTATTTTTCAGGACTTAGAACTGAAAATATGGATACAATATATACAAATTTTATATCCTCACACCTAGTTTTAAAGTCTTCTTGATGAAAGTAAAAATAGGACAAAAAAAACATGTTCCTGAGAAAAACTAGGTTCTTAAAAGCCTGGAAAACCAATATCCTAAAGGTAGAATACATTTTCAGTGAAAATATTAAAGAGAAAGCACCACATGCATAAAACCTCCTGTGTTCTATGTATTTGGAATCAAAGATACATGTGGGAGTATAATCACTTACAACTAACCTATAACAGAAAACATTTATAATCAGTTAAATAATAAAATGATGATATCACCTATGATACTTTTTACCTTAGGAACTCATCACTAATTCTCTCCTTATGATATTGAAACTTTGACTTAATATTTTAAATCTATCTTACATATATATGTATGTAATTATTCCAGACTCATTTTCACTGGAAAATGAAATTCCCTTTAATTTATATCCCTTCTTTTCAATTTATGCTCCTTTAATTTGTATCAATATTGCTAAAGAAATTGATAATTATTTCCTATAATAATTAATTATTCTCTTTATTGTATGTTATTTTATTTAAGATTAATATGAGAGTACATACTATTGAAGTATATTGTTAGCATTTGCAAGGTAAGGGCAAGGTTGTAGTTGTGGCCTTCATCCAGCAAGTGTGCCATATACCCATACATTGTACCCTGTAGTTGGGAACTTAATAAATTCTTTCACCTCCTTCTTGAATTTAATTGTGTTTTTCTTTTATGTGGGCCTATAGCTGTTAATCTACAAGTTTCAACTTAATATTGAGTACATGGGATGCTGGGTTTTCCATTCTATGACGCTTTACTTAGGAGAATGTTCTTCAAATCCTTCCATGGAAATATGAAAGATACAGTCTCCATTTTCTGTGTTTGAATAGTATTTCATGGTATACATATACCACAGTTTATTAATTCATTTACTGGTTGATAGGTACTTATGTTGTTTCCACATCTTTTCAATTATTAATTGAGCTTCTATTTGAGTGCAAATGTCCTTATAGTAAGATGACTTTTTTCTTTTGGGTAGACCCCTGGCAATGGGATTATAGAATCATGGAAGGTCTATTTTTAATTATTTAAGATTCTCCATACTTCTCTCCAAAAAAGCTGTACTAGTTTGTGGTCCCCTCTTTCTGCACCCATGCCAGCATCTGCAGCTGTAGGACCTTTTGGCATGGGCCATTCTCCCTGGGGTTAGATTATATTTTAAAGTGGTTTTGATTTGCATTTCTCTGGTGATTATGGATGATTACCATTTTTTCATTATGATTGTTGTCCATTTGTCTGTCCTGATGGGAAAGAGGACAAATCAAATTGATTTTCTTGAGTTTTTTGTAGATTTTGGTTATTAGCTCATTGTCAGATTTGTAACATATAAGTGTCTTTTCTCATTCTAAATGTTGTCTATTTTCTTTGCTTATTATGTCCTTAGCTGTGCAGAAGTTTTTTTAGCATGACCAGGTCCCAGTTATTTATTTTTGTTGTTGCTACAATTACCAATGGGGTCTTCTTCATAAATTCTTTTCCTAGGATGGTAAGGTTTAGAATTTTTCCCACACTTTCTTCTAGGGTTTTATAGTTATGAGTCTTAGATTTAAATTCTTCATTCATGCATCAATTTTTGCAAGTGGCGAGAGGTGCAGGTCCAGTTTCAGCCTTGTACATGTGGCTATCCAGTTCTCAAAGCACCATTTATTAAATAGTGACTCTTTTTTCCCAATGTATTCTCTGATCTGTTTTATTGAAGATCAGATGGCTATATGAGGCTGGTTTCATCTCTAGGTTCTCTATTCTGTTCCATAGATCTATGTCTCTACTTTTATGCCAGTACCATGCTGTTTGATCACTATACATTTATAGTATAACCTGAAGTCTGGTAATGTGATCCCTCCAGATATGCTGTTATTCACAGGATTGCATTAGCTTTTTAGGTTTTTTTCTTTAATTTTAGTTGATACAAATTGAAATACTATTTTTTAAGGTTTTCAAAGTATAACAGTGGTATTTTAATGGGGGATTGAATTAAATCTGCAGATGACTTATGTAGTTATAGGCATTTTAATAGTGTTGATTCCTCCTTGTAGGGAAAATTGTGCCCCAATCTTGAGGACATACTTGCAGAGAACTGAAGAGTCATGAGAATGGCACCTGAGTTGTGCACCTGCAGGAGGGCAGAAAATTGACCTCCAAGAGAAAGTATATATGTGAGATATGTCAGTAAAGATTCTCTTGATTACAAAGGTCTTGTGATATTGGGGGCAACGGTTGTGCTCAAGGTCTGCAGTTTTGCAAAAGCAAAGATGGAAACTGCTATGGTTCTGCCCTGGGAACAGGGTCCGGTTAGACCTGTGGATCTGGCAGCAGTGGACTGAAGAAATGTAAAGTTAGAAATGATAAGAGACAAAGGGACAAGACTTGCAGAATAGAATTTTCAAAAGTGGGAGCACAGGGGACAATGCCAGTTTGTGGGGTTCCAGTGGGTAGCTCCAAGTGTTTGTTCCACTCAGCTTTTATTATTTATTGAAGGCTATTTGATCATTTAGCCCAGAGGGCAAGCTGAGGAAGGGAACAAAAACATCAGCAGTTTCTCTGAGCAAGCGTATCAGATCCTATAGTTTCTATAATCAACTTTAATGGTCTAAGCAGTCTTGAGAACCTGAGCCTTGTGTGGGGGCAGCCTCCTATTTGTGGACACACAGACAGATTCCAAGCTGGGATTGTTAATTCCTGCTAGTTAACAGTGGAGTAAAATGCCACTGAGATCAATTTCCTCTAAGGAGTCAATGAGAAAGAGGAATTTTCCTCTCATCACTACCACAGTGGCGTCTTCCTCTGTGATAAGGGTTTTAAGCCCTTCTACCCATATTTCAGGGCTCAGGCTGTTCTCTTGATCTCTGAGCCAGCCATAATACAAATCTCCAAAATGGGTACTTGCTTTGGCTGTTGACTGGGCAGGAGATGGGCTGGTTAATGTTTCTTGCCAGGCCTTGCACAAAGCTTCCTCTGTGGCCATTATTTCTTCACTGTGTTCACAGACCCAGCAGGGGTGATTGCCAAACTGAAGCTCCTACAGGTCAGGCTTCTAGGAAAAGCAGGAAACGCTCAGATAAGAAACTTAGCTGCAGCTGATTTGAAGGTAAACTACCTGACTTTCCCAACTTGCTCAGCTTACTGTTTTATTTCCCCCTTTTTCTGTGGTGTTTTCCCTTGCCAAGAATGGCATCTTTGGTCTCCATTCCACCTGCAGGAGACATTCTAGCTGACCTTCTCCAGATCCTCTCTAATCAGTGCTAATGTCAGATAATGTTCACTTCTTCCTATTTTATGATAATAAATACAAACTGAGGTTTGCATGGGAGGGCTCCTCCCAGAGTTTCTTAGTTCCCTGACACAGACTATATGTCAAGCCTCTTCATTCCTCGCAGCAAAATCCCCTCATCTGGTGACCCCGAACTCCATCCCTTCCCAGCCATGAGCATGGCATGTTCTCTCATTTTTTAACATCCTCTGCTTTTTCCACTGTATCACAGTGCTCTGTGCAGAGATCCTTCACATCCTTTCTTAAGTAAATTTAATTTACTGTTTAATTTTCTTTAAAGCTACTGTGAAGAGTATTTATCCTTGCTTTGAATCTCAGCTTCACTGTTGTTGGTATATATGAAGGCTACTGATTTGTGAATATTGATTTTATATTCTGAGATGTTAATATATTTCTTGATCATTTCCAGGAGTCTTATGAATAGGCTAGGACTTCTAGCATTATGTTGAATAGTAGTGGTAAAGTGGACATCCTTGTCTAGTTCTGGTTCTAAGCAGAAATACTTTCAAGTTTTTCTGTCTATTGAGAAAATGATATGTTCTTTTTTTCTTTTTTAACTTCTTTTTATGTATTTGCACATGCTGAAGCAGTATTTTCGCCAGGGTTGAAGCCCACCAGTTGTGATGTTTTGTTTTGTTTTGATGTGTAGCTGAATTCTATTTGCTACAATTTTATTGAGTATTTTTGCATCAGTGCTCTGTAATGATATTGACCTATAGTTTCTTGTTGTGTTCTTTCCTGGTTTAGGTATCATGGTGATATTTGCTTCACAGAGGGAGTTGTGGAGGAGTCTTTTCTTATTGATGTTCTGGAAATGTCTCTGCAGTATAGGTACTAGCTCTTCTTTGAAGAGTTGGATGTATTTTAATGTGAAACCATCTGGAAACCTTTTAATTGTTGTTGTAATTTTGGTGCTTAATATTGATCTGTTAAGAGTTCACTTTCTTCCTCATTAAGTATAGAGACATAGGATGATCCCAGCAATGGGTATTTTCATCTTTCCATATTTTCAAATTTCTGGGAATGGTGGTTTTTGTAAATATTCAGTGATGATTTTTTGAATCTCTCTGGTAGCTATTGTTATTTTCCTTTTTTGTTTTTGGTTGAGGTTATTACTGATCTTACTCTTCTGTTTCTTGTTAATCTGGCCCCCAATTTATCATTTTATTTATCTTTTCAAAGATCCACCTATTTTTTTGTTCATCTTCCAAATGGCTTTATTCTTGATTTCATCTCTTTATTATATTACTTAATTTTTAAAGTTAGCAAGTATCCATCTCTAACTCCTACATTAAGATATGCCTCCCTTATGACTCTGATGTTATGCATGTTACTGAAAGGAACTTCTCTGAAAAGAAATGCTTTCTTTCCTGCCGCCCCTCACCCCAGAATCTGATATTAACAGGACCATTTAAAAGTAAGAAAAAAGAACTAGACTAGTTACATCTATAAGCACGCAGTACAAGTATCCAGAAATGATATTCCCTGTTGTAACTGCCCTGGCGAAACATCCTTATAAATGTTTGGCAGCCATATTTACCCTTGCTATCACCCCCCAAATAATATGATGATAATGGTAATAAGCATATTAACCAAAATAGTAAAATGATTATAATACTATTAATAATGATGAAGTTGTCATTTAGTGGCAGTGTGCTTTTTGAACAGGTTTATTAACCTCTTCATAAAAGTTTCTCCATTCACATAACATGGATAATAATACTTGCCACATTAGGCAGACTGGCATTTCACAAGCAGTTTATAAATCACAAGAGTATTAAATGTTTTTAGTTTACAATTATTATGTTCTAAGACAGTTTTCCAAGAAAATATGTTTCTGTCTTTTCATTCTGTTACTAGTATGTATTACTATTACTCTATTGATCCCTAAGTGTGCTCTTGACAGTTTATGCATACGCAATCAACAGATGCAATTGAATTTTCTATGTGTAAAATTCTGTGAGAAGTTCTAAAAGAAAAATCAGAAGAAAAAAATAATACCATCAACACATGAGATTTCCTTTCCATCAAGACTTTACATTTAAAAGAAAAAGAATTAAAACACTGCAAGTGTTTCCAGAAATGACATGAAAAATAACAATCTTAAAAATTAAGATTATTGAGAATCTGCTGTGGGTTTAGTTAATTCTGACACTCAAATCAATCAAAGGCTTATGAAGTAACTACTATGTACAGGATTTTGCTGTATGCTGGAATTAAAAATTCCGTTCACAACTCACAGAAGGAATAAATAAAAAATAGAAATACTATATCAATGGTATATAATGTGATTTGGTCTTATGCTAGAATTAAGTAATCAAACAAAACAAAACCATTCAAGTGTTCTAGACTTAGTTGGTAGGATAAGGTAAAATGCAGAAATAGAAATCTGTAAAGTGTGTTAGGTAGAGGCAGTACTGCTAACAGCAAGTCTCAGGAGGTATGTCTGCATTTTTTTCTCTCAGTGTACACTCTGACTTTAGATAATATTAATACTTTTCACCCTCATTACTTTAGTTGCTCTCATGTATCTGGCCTGTCACTCATCTGCAACTTCTATGTCATCACAAAATGCAATCAAAACATGAGGCTGCACAGTGGGAAAAAAAGCTCAGTATGGAGGCACTTAAGATTAATGATCTTGTTCATATAACTATACCCACAGAGTGTAAATCTGGTAAGACTACACTTTGAGGATTCTTATCTCAAAGTCAGTCATTTTTGCCAAATGATTCCTAAATTTTCCGCATAATACCTTTTAATTCTTGAATAATCTTTTAAAATAAGTCATGTGATTAAAAAGTTTGTGTTCTGATCTTAAAAAGCAACGAAGTTATTGTTATACTTCCATGAACTTAGATAAATAGTATGCTAGGATCACCATACTTTCATAGAGAACAAAATTGTATGACTTGTTTATAAATATTGTTAGAATGCTAAATATGTCTAAAATGGAATTTCAGCTTTCAGATTCTTAGAGACTAAAAGGGCAAATCAAAATGACACTAAAAATTCCTTAAACTGGACTGGAAGGCACTAACTTTATCTGCAAAGAAATTAGTAGACATCTATAGTGCAAAATATACATTATAATGAATGAGAAATTAAAAAGTACAAACTGAATATACAAAATACAGGAAAGTGAAGGAATATGTCAACAAGAAGCAAGCCCATCTGTCTTGAAAGTTTCCAGAAAACACCATAATTAGAAGCAGCAGGTGCCACAGGAACGGGCAGTAAACATGAGCAGTAAGAAGAGGGAGCAGCTGAAGCACCAGGTCCTCCTCCCTGTCTTCACCAAGTAAATACTTTTTCTCTGTCCTTGAAGGAAGTGGAAAAATCATTCTCTATAAAAATGAAATGAGGAAAGCTCTAAACTTGGGAACACTAGGCACAGAAAAGAGAGAAAATAGTGTGGTGGACTAAAAATAGAGGATTAGTTGAAAATCCAGTAAGTATATTTGTAGCCTCAAGGCAAGAGATTAAAAGATTCTTTCTTGAGGATCCTGAACCACGCTGGAGAAAAGATTTATATAAATCAACATTTAAGTGTCCACTGGAAAAACAACTGTACTGTAAAGAAGGTCAGTAAACAAGGGTGGCTGTGCATATAAAACAGCCAAATGCTTCTTAAGTGCTCATCCCCAAATATGAATTAACTTCCAAAGATTGTGAGAAATTTCCATAAACTTCCACCGTTATAAAATACAACAAAAGACAGAAGAAACTTGGCAAAAACAGAAGTAATACAGGAGCCTAAAAAGTACATATACCCAAATCAACACAGAGATAATATATTAAGAGAGAAGAAGAGATATATTAATTCTTGGAAGCATAGCAGCATTCTAGAAAAGTTATTAGAAATCATAAAAAAAATGGAATAGAAAACTCTGAGAGCAAAAAATCATCAAAGATAAAATTAAGAAAATATCCGAATTAAAAGTATAAGATGTTACAAGAAAGGTAAAATAGGAGAAAGGAGAAAATAATCAATCCAGGAGGTTCAATATCATACTAATAACTAATAACCCTAGCACTACAAAGGAGAAACGTAAAGAACATTTTAAAGGAATAACATAAGAACATGTTCTAATAATGATGTCAATAACTGTGAAGATTGAAAGGGCCTTCTAAACAAACACAATTATTGAAAAAAGATCCACAGCAAGGTAAATCAGTAAACATTTTTAGGAATTCCAATAGTAAGACAACATGAAAACATACAAAGAAACAGCATTCACAAGTAGCACTGGAGTTTATATTAGAAATTAGGTAATTGTGGAGTAGACAGAGATTTCTAAACTCTGAGAGTAAATAATTTAGAATCCTATACCTCTCCCATGTATAAATCTAGTGTGAAGTTGGAATTAAGATGGCCTCTAACATGCAAAACCTTAAAACAATTTACTTTACATGTAACATTTCTCAGAATCTACTAAAGTATGAGTCCCATAAAAACAAAGGCAGCTATTTCCTAAAGAGTGAATAATCTTGATCAAGGAGGATATAGGTAAGGTTATTGCTTAAAGAAAAGCAAAAACCAATCAGTCAGAGATAGAGAGAGTGATACTATAAGGCAGGGGTCCTCAAACTTTTTAAACAGGGGCCAGTTCACTGTTCCTCAGACCATTGGAGGGCTGGACTGCGGGCCCCAGGACTAGCCAGCTGCTAAGCAGGACAGGCAGCGGTGGCAAAAACACCAAGTGGGCCAATAAATGTCCTCCCCGGGCCTCATGTGGCCTGCAGGCCATAGTTTGAGGATGCCTGTGATAAGGAAATGGCTCACATTATTATGGAGCCTGACAAGTTCCACAATTTGCAGTCAGCAAGCTGGAGACACAGGAGACCTGAGGGTATAATTACAGTCCACGTCCAAAGGTCCAGGTATGCTAAGAGTGTCCTATCAGTGTGAACACCAGTAGAATATAGACCCAGGAAGAGCTGATGTTTCAGTTTGAGTCAGAAGGCAGGTTAAAAAAAAATATATATATCCCAGCTCTAAAGCAGTCAGGCAAAAGGTATCTCTTATTTGAGTGGACTTCAGCCTGGTTTTGTTGTTGTTGTTGTTCTGTTTTTCTGCCTTCAGCTGATAGATGACCACCTAAGGACCTTTCCTTAGGAAGGGAAATCTGCTTTGTCTGCCAATTTAAGTGTTAAACTCATCCAAGAACACTCTCAGAAACTCATGGTCATATTTGATCAGATAGCTGAGCACCCCAATGGCCCAAATTGACATAACAAATTAATGATCACAAGTAGCTTGCTAATGAAATGACATTTTCTTCTGTGGAAAATTCAATCTCACCTGATTGTCAAGTAAGTGGTAGGCCTGTTTCAGAGAACAGCTGAAACCAATGGCTATACGTTACTCATCAGCTAAAAGCCATTTCCTGCTGGCACGTGTTGGTTTTTGTTACTAATAGTTAAATACATTTTTTGAACACTGGAGTCATCAGATCTCCAGAACTCTAATTTTGACAAAAATTGGTTTGCAGCTTTAACAACATTAGAAATTTTCCCCAAATAAAGATTATTTTTCTTTTGTACAAAGGGCATTTCTCTCTGACCCTTATTATCATACCTCTTGATGACTATAGTTCAGAAAGGATTTCTTTTTTCAAAGAACCATGTGATTAATTTGGACTCACTTGGATAATCCAGTACAATTTCCCTATCTCAAGATCCAATTATTTAATCACACCTGCGAGGTCTTTTTTTTTTTTTTTCCACATGAGGGAACATATTCACTGGTTCCAAGGATTAAGGCTTGGCCATCTTAGAGCTTGTTCTGCACTGTTATTCTGCCGTCCATCTCTCCCATCCATGATGCTATTTCATGAAGGTGCTATAATTCTAGTCACCGTGGCCTTCTTAAGAAGAAAGAATGCAGGGGTCCTCAAACTTTTTAAACAGGGGGCCAGTTCACTGTCCCTCAGACCATTGGAGGGCCAGACTGTGGGCCCCAGGACGAGTCAGCTGCTAAGCAGGACAGGCAGTGGTGGCAAAACACACAGCGGGCCATACGTGGCCCACAGGCTGTAGTTTGAGGATGCCTAATTTAGAGGGAAATTGGAGCAGCGCCTGACCAAGTGACTCACTACCTTTGGCAGTATGCTTCATTGGAACCCTATTCAGCAATTTCTATATTCATGTAATTGAACTAATTTTGTGTCTACTTGAGGATAACGTGAGATGTCGCACACTAATCCTTCATAGCAAGAAGCCAGTAAATTAGAACTAAAAGCTATAAATTAAGAAATGCAACAGTACAGCATGTAGAAATATGGGGTTAAATTTTAAAACAAATAACTATATGAATTGCAAGTGATTTTCTCTGGAGAATGGAAAATGGGAAAAGGAGAGAGAGGACAGAGAGGAGAGACATGGAGACTTTACCTCCTTCATGTTTACATGGATGGAGTGGAACATATTCTTCTTAGCTAAGTATCTCAAGAATGGAAGAAAAAGTATCCAATGTGCTCAGCCCTACTATGAAACTAATTTATAGCTTTCATATAAAAGCTATAACCCAATTATAGCCCAAAAAGGGAGGGCGGTGGGGAGGATGGGTGGATGGAGGGTAATTGGTGGGATCACAGCTATGGTGCATCTTACCAGAATACATGTGAAATTTACTAAATGTAGACTATAAATGTCTTAACACAATAACTAAGAAAATGGCATGAAGGCTATGTTAACCAGTTTGGTAAAAATACTTCAAATTGTATATAGAACCAGCACACTGTACCCCATGATTGCATTAATGTACACAGCTATGATTTAATAAAAATAATAATAATAAAAAAGAAGAGGAGAGACTTCTTTTGTCCTCAGAAATCTGCCTGCGTAACTCATTTAAAATACATGCATGCATGGTTTGACAACAAATTACATAAAAGAATAAGTTGGTCTATGGATTAATAACTTTTTCATCCTAGTTTTTACTTTAGACTTTGTACAAGGTTAACCCCATGCATAGAATGTCACTATTATCCAAATGCAACAAGATTTTTTCTTCCATACAGCTATAAAAAAGCCTTCTTATTTAAAAGGCTTCTTCTTCTTAGCTTAAATGTTAAGGGATTTTTTTCTTTATCCAGTGATTTTCCTGCCAATTATATTAGACACCTGTATTTAACTTTTTAGCATCTTAAATTAGCAGCTCTTAGAAAACAACAATATAAAAAGTATTTCTGTAGCTTATATTACCCAAAAACTCAGCAGAACCATGTTTAATGGGTTCCAATGAGGAGATTACATAATAGAATTAAAAACTAGCATCCTTCAACAATTGTAATATTGTCAATTCTGATTGACTAGATTTTGCAATTTCCAAAGGTTTCTCTTTCAGGAAAAAAAAATAGTTTAAAATATTTTCCATGTGTCCCCATATACATGAAAAATTGAACTAGCAAAATGATTTTTTCTACATCTGAGTATCCTACATTTTATAATGTGATCTCCAAACTGACTTTCCTTTAAAGCACAAATTGTTCATTTCCCATGCCTTTCACATTCTCTCTTTTACAAAGAAAACAGGAAACTCAATTTCTGTGACGGCCAAAGGAACTTTTGACAATTTAATGAAGAAAACTTGAGAGTCAAAGGATAAGCAAAGAGATATTTCCCCCCTCATATCAGGAGGCAGCATTGAAGTGGTAAATACACATTATTATTTCTGTTTTTAGTATTGGACCCTGACCTGCCTGCTCCTAATTTTAGATTGGGAAGTATCTCCCATAATTCTCTCAACAATAGCTATTCTTTTCATTTCCTCATGATTTTCTGCCTCTCTTAGCTGGGAGCAGCAGGCACTCATGGCTACTACATGCTGATTCAAGAGTAATGTTTTCTAACGCCCATTGTCTTGCGCTTTTCATTGCCCCCTACCCACCTCTGGCTAGCCAGGGACATTTAGTATAACTTATAAAGGAATTTCAAGATATACCCTGTTGAAAACATGCCCAAGATACATCCTCAGGATTGGCAACACACTTCGGCCCCTGCCTCCCATGTGATTCTATTTAAAACCATTTAAAGCATCTATTTCTCTGGGGCCGGATGGTGGACTTGTGACACAGTGTTTTTCAACATTTCTTATCTCACAGAACACTTGAACCTATAGTTGAATTTTGACTGCACACTTATATTGTGTTGATTAAAAAAAAAGAGAGAGTAAAAAAAGAATGTACTTACTGTGCTTTGAACTTTTTTAAAATTAATGATCATTAACAATTTTCACAACATACCCAAGATCTTCTCACAGCACACCAGTTGGGAGTCAGTGACTCACCAGTTGAAAATCCCTGACTTAGGAGGACAGAAATCTCTCCTCTTCCCCTAACTTCCTTCCACTGTCCAGAGAAAACCACTTTATCACTCAGTTAAATATTTCAGCCAAGCTCAATAGTCGAAGAGAATATTGGATGGGACCAAGGACAGCACTTCTGTTTGATGAGAATAGTTTGTTGTCATCTAGACAGAAAATAATATTGGCAGTAATGATAATATTATGCCAAATGGCAATAATAATTCTGGGACATTATTTGATTTAAAATGTGAACAATTAAGAGGACTTGAAAACTTTGGGGTAAGCTAAATCAATAATTCTCAGCTTTGGTGATTTTGTCCCCCAGGGTACACTTGGTAATGTCTGGAGACATTTTTGATTGTCACAACTAGGGGATTTTACTGGTATCTCGTAAGTAAAGGCCGGAGATACTGCTAAACACCCTACAATACACAAGACAGCCCCACACAACCAAAATTGGTCTCTTAAAACTTAATAATGCCATGGTTGAAAAATCCTCAACTAGCTTAAAATTTACCAAATGCAGCAGGCTCTGATAAAAGTTAAAGAGTGAGAAAAATATAGTACATTAACTTAGGTCATTAAATGAGATCACTCGGATCACTTTTCAAACAGAGAGGAAATATATTAACACCAAAGGAATATATCTTCCAAAATCTCTGAATATTTCATTTAAAGCAGATTCTGTTCACTTCAACACCCTCAGCCCTTTCTGTAACTAATAAGTTCGGCCTCTACTGCAGTTCTGATGATTTGAGGTTTTCCTGGGAATTTCATAGACAAAGGGCAGATATATTCTGGTGGGATGTGTTCTCCTGCTTATGACAACAGTGGGTTTTCTGCCTCTTGCTGAAAGAGATGTATTAAGTACTGTTCTACGTACTTCCCCTGCTCAAAGATCATCTTCCTTCTAAACGCTCCCTAACACCTGTCAGAGATAATTAGTCATTTTTTCCCTGGTTGTCTAAGAATACTTAGTGCACATCTCAGCAACAATTCTTTTCACTTAGTATTACCAAATCTTGCCTATCATTCGTCTCCCAAAGCTTCCTGTTTATGAGCTCATCCAGGATTTAGATCACATCTTATCATTCCTAAAACTGAGCACAGACCTTGGGTGCTTAATAAATGTTGATGGCATTGATGAATGAGAATTACTATGTGATCCTTTCAATAGATGCAGAAAAAGCATTTAAGAAAATTTAGCATCCTTTAACTGATAAGAAGGCTCAAGAAAATGGGCATAGAGGGAATATGTCTTAAACTGACAAACGTCATCTATGACAAATCCACAGCCAATATCATAAAAATAAAAAGCATTTCCCCTTAGAACTAGAACTAGACAAGGCTGTCCACTTTTGCCATTAGTATTCAACATAGTGCTGGAAGTCCTAGCCAGTGCAATTAGGCAAGAGAAGGAAGGACATCAAACATATCCAGATGAGAACGGAGGAGTTCAAACTTTCACTCCTCGCATATGATATGATCTTATACTTAGAAAATCCAAAGGACTCAACCATGAAACTCCTGGAAGTGATCAAGCAATAATGTAACTTCCCAAGATATAAAATCAATGTCCATGAATTAGTAGCCTTCACTGAGGCCAACAACAGGCAAGCGGAGAATCAACTCAAAGACACAATACCTTTCACAGTAGCTTCAAAGAAAATGAAAAATGTTAAGATATACCTACCTTAGGACATGAGGATCTCTACAGAGAGAACTGTTAAAAGCACACACTGGGGAAAAAATCCTTATTTCACAAATGGTGCTGGCAGAACTGCTCAGCCTCATGTAAGGAACTGAAACTGCACCCGTATCTCCCACTATTTCAAAAATTAACTCACATTGGATAAAATATTTAAATCTAAGATACGAAATGATAAAATCTCTAGAATAAAGTGTGAGGTAACGATGTTTTCCTGGGGAAAGATTTTATGAAGAAAACCCCTTTGGCAATTGAAGCAAGAACAAAAATAAGTAAATGGGAACTGGGCAAGCTAAGAAAACCTGCACAGCTAAGGGACACCTTCAGAAAGGGAGAGATTTTTTACATGTTATAAATCTGATAAAGGGCTAATAACCAGATATACAAGAACTCAAACAAATTAACAAGAAAAGAGCAAACAACCCACAAATGATTGGACCAAAAAACATGAAAAGAACATTCTCCAAAGAAGACAGACAAATGGCCAGCACATGCAGTAAAAAATGCTCATTATCCCTCATCATCAAAGAAATGCAAATCACAACTACTCTGAGATATCACCTAACCCCAGTGAGAATGGCCCTCAGCACAAAGTCCTCATGCTGCAGATGCTGGCATGGGTGCAGACAGCAGGGAATACTTGTATGCTGTTGGTGAGATTGCAAACTAATGCAGCCTGTTTGGAAAGAAGTATGGAGAAATGTCAAAGAGCTAAAGTAGACCAGACCTTCCATTTGATCCCCAAATCCCATTACTGGGTATCTATCCAGGAGAAAAACATGATGTTATCATAAGGACATTTGCACTCAATGTTTATAGATGCTCAATAAATAATTGCAAAGATGTGGAAAGAGCGCAAGTGCCCATCAACCCATGAATGCGTTCATAAACTTTGGTATGTGTATACCATGGAATACTATTTAGCTATAAGAAAAGGTAGAGACTTTGCATCTTTTGTAATTACCTGGAAGGAGCTGAAGAACATTCTCTTTAGTAAAGTTTTAAGAATGAAAAAGCAAGCATCCCATTTACTCAATACGAATTTGAAACTAGTAGATGAACAACTACAGTCCTACAAGAGAGAAAAACACAATTAAATTCAAGAAGGGGGAGGGGGACGCAGGGGAGGGAGTTTGGTAAACTTCCATCTATCAGGTACTATGTAGGGGCACATCTCCCATAAAAGACTCCAGCACAACTTCCTCAGACTTTACCTTACAAACACAGAGAATTTAAACTAATCGTATGTGCTCTGATGTTAATCTGAAGTTTAAAAAAATGAGAATTATTATGTATCTTAAGTTGCACAATTGAGGAGGTCTTGATCTTCATCTCTGGGCTCAATGTTACTGAATATAGTTTAAAATCCTATTCATGTACCTCTTGCCTAAGTAATCTAAAAGGAATCACAAGTTACACCGTTTATAGAATTTAGTATCAAAGACCGGCAGAGTGTACAGGATTTGAGTAGGCAAGAGGTATTCCTACAGAGGCTATTTAATGCCAGTCAATGTATATGGAAATACAGGAAGGAAAGAAGGAAGGAAGGGAGGAAGTGAGGCAGGAAGAAGGAAGAGGAGAGAGGAAAGAAGAAACGAAAGAGGAAAGGGGAGTGGGGTGTGGTGATGAGGAGAGGCATAACCTACCCTACACCCCAAAGTGCTACCCCAGTGGAACAGGCTTCAGAAGGCAGAGAATAATTAGACATTGACTATTTTTATCCCTCACAAAAGACTCGGAATTACCGTTAAAACTGTTAAAATCAGTGAAACTTAAACAGAGGTACATGTGACGTAGAAGTTCATGAAAACATAGGACATTATTTTTTAAAAATACAGTTTCTAGGCTCGGCGCCTTTGGCTCAATCAGCTAGGGCGCCAGCCACGTACACCTAAGGTGGCAGGTTCGAATCCCCAGCCCAGGCCCGCCACCAACAACGATGCCTGCAACCAAAAAATGGCCGGGCGTTGTGGCGGGCGCCTGTGGTCCCAGCTACTTGGGAGGCTGAGGCAGGGGACTCACTTGAGCCCAGGAGTTGGAGGTTGCTATGAGCTGTGATGCCATGGCACTCTACCCAGGGGGATAGCTTGAGGCTCCATCTCAAAAAAAAAAAAAAAAAACAGTTTCTAGAGCAGCGCCTGTGGCTCAATGGGTAGGGTGCCGGCCCCATATACTGAGGGTGCTGGATTTGAACTCAGCCCTGGCCAGCTAAAACAGCAGTGACAACTAGAACATAAAATAGCCTGGTGTTGTGGTGGGTACCTATAGTCCCAGCTACTGGGGAGGCTGAGGCAAGAGAACTGCTTAAGCCCAAGAATTAGAGATTGCTGTGAGCTGTAACACCAAGGCACTTTACTGAGGGCGACAAAATAAGAGTCTGTCTAAAAAAATAATAAAATAGTACATCCTCTTTGTGAAAGTGAAGTGCCAGACCTTTATCCCTTCTTATGTTCACATTTCTGATAGTCCCTGCTCCTATTAGAGAAAAGCATACATCTCAGTCACCCAGAATCTTACTATGGTGTAAATAAGGTGTATGTACTGAGGCTAATTTAAAATGATACACCACCTCTAAATCAATTCCTCCCACAGAGGAACTGATGTGTGTTCCAAATCTTCTATTAAGCTCTTATGCCTTTCTCCCCAAACTAGTACTATTCTAATGACTGCTTATTTTTTTCTATCCTAAGGTCAACAATGAATCTGCCTTTTCTTTACATAAAAATGAAGAAGAAAAAATATTTTGAATCACAGAACTGCTAAACGTGTTATTTACATCTTATGTAAAATATTTAAGTTCTTTCACTGAATGAAGAAAAGCTCAGTTACATTTTGGCTCTTGAAAACGAAAAACATAAAAACATGTCTGCCTATGAGTTAATGGCCTAAGAGAAAGCCACAATAAAGTCCCCATGTCTGTTAATACAGTAGTAAAAAAGATTCACACTTGGATATATAAGGAAATTCATTTTTGTAAAACGTCCAGAAGACATCAGACCTTAGAAAGGAAAAACAAACAATAAGAGAATGATGGACTCTCTAATGAGAGGATTTAACACCTGAATCTACTTAAAAATATAATGACAAAAAGCCTCAGAAGTATAAATCAGTGCATTTGAAAAGTGGCATAGGAAGAAATGCATCCACAAGCAAGGGACCCTGACGAAGGGAGAAAGGGAACGGAGGACGCTCTGCAGGTGGGTACGCTGGACAGATTCTTTGTTGTTGCAATAGACTCACTGACATTTCTTCAGAGAAGATTTAAAGTAAATCATACTACATAAATGAGGGAAAACCAAAGCTAATAAAAGTGGGAAGAAAGGAATTTGTTTACAATCGTGCAATTTATTTTAGTTGATGGGTAGAAATATATTTCTGAAATACATGAAGCATTTTATAAACTGAATACAATGATTAAGAGCTCTGCCCCAAGCATGGATTTCTTAGTCTTTATTTCCTATTTTTAATGCTAATGATAAATTTAGATTGAGAGAAATAATAACACATGAACAGCTTCTCTTGGAGTCTAATACAGAGGGAGTTTTCTAAAGTTGGGGGTGCTATAGGTAGAAACTAAAACCGTGGTGACTTGGCTGAAAGGTGGTTTCAGTTTAGGGGATGATCTGAATAAATGAAAGACATACTTAGTGCAATTCCTGGAAAGTATCTCTGAGAGCTGTACAACTGCATGCCGTATTTTCAGGAATCAGAAACTCTATCTGCAGAAGCTATACAAATTATAAAGTAGTTAAAGTCAGGCATAATGTTTTTCGCTTTGCTTACACATTTCCCCAGGTCCTTTTACAGTGGTATTTACTCCAGGAGCTCATGATGCATGTTGACTTGATATATGGATCAACCATCTCAACATATCTAAACACAGATAGTTATTTCCATTAATTCATCACTCAGTTCTGTGGAAGATTTCTTTTCTTCCTACTAGGACACCAACTCCAGTTATGTCAAAGGCAGCGTCTCAGTACAAAAACCAGCACGAGCACAGTAAGACGCCGCGCACAGCAGCGGTGCACTGCCAAGATGAAGACGTTATGCGGAGAGCATGGTAATGAGCAGGATAACAATTTGCCAGTGAAAGACAAATTTCCCTTCTTTGAAAGTGAAGCCTGCAGATAATACCAACAAGAAAATCTAATACCTCAAACTGCTTGTCTGGGATATATTTTCTTATCAAGCAATGCATTTCTTATCATGATGAAAAGGAAAATGGATCCCTGGCTAATGCTGATAAGTTCACAGAGATAATGTGGTACAGTAAACATTAATTTATCATTGCATTGCTCAGAAACAAAAGGAAATAAAAGAACAAAAGAAGAAGGAAAGTATAAAAGCAAAACTATATACTCTGCATAAAAAATACCCCAAACTAAGGATAATTGACAACCAATTATAAAATAAAATATTTAAAATCAAATTCTTTGATATTGAGACAAAAGGATAGGAGATCAAGCCTCTATTTCCTGCCTGAATTGAAATGCTTATGATTTAATTAAAGCTTAGAAACAAGAACTCATGCCCATAAAAAATAATAAATGGGGCAATATTACATGCAATTGAGTATGTTATCAAAAATCTATGTCATGGGTGGAAATCTCATTCTCTTCTCTAAAAAGACTCCTAAAAAAACTTAGTCCTTGGTTATCCAAACCAATTACTATAGGTATTTATGTTTATCCAGTTTTTTTTTTTTTTTTTTTTTTTTGAGACGAAGCCTCAAGCTATCCCCCTGGGTAGAGTGCCATGGCATCACAGCTCATAGCAACCTCCAACTCCTGGGCTCAAGCGAGTCTCCTGCCTCCGCCTCCCAAGTAGCTGGGACC
>CAUYQV010134578.1:0-45729 GCA_963574575.1 Galagoides demidoff | reverse complement strand
AAGTACTGACCTAAGAATTTTGGTATGAAGATATTTTGTAGATGTGGTTAATATCTACAATCAGAGATTTGTCTTTGATAATGTGCATGGGCCTCATCTAATCAGTTAGAAGGCCTTAAGAGCTAAACAGGTTTCCTTGAACAAGAAACTTTGGCTCGGCTTGGCTCAGCCCCTGTGGCTCAAGTGGCTAAGGCGCCAGCCACATACACCTAAGGTGGTCGGTTTGAATCTAGCCTGGGCGCCAAACAACAATGATGGCTGCAACCAAAAAAAAAAAAAAAAAAAAATAGCTAGGCATTGTGGCAGGGTGCCCGTGTTCCCAGCTACTTGGGAGGCTGAGGCAGGAGACTCACTTGAGCCCAGGAGTTGGAGGTTGCTGTGAGCTGTGATGCCACAGCACTCTACCCAGGGTGACAGCTTGAGGCTCTGTCTCAAAAAAAAATAATAATAATAATAATACAGTTCCTGTGGATTGCGGCCCACTGGTTGAGAACCACTGCTTTAGAGTTACACAGGTTTAGGATTACTAAACTATTTCTAAATCAATTAGCTCAGCCTTCTGTCAGTCTTACCACAGCATCAGCTGGGTTTCACCAAACTTCCAGATTTTCATTTCAAAATAATAACTGCTAGAGAAATAACCAGAAGAATCCAATTAGACCATTCTTTCACAAAATTCCTAACACCAGTTTATTACTATGTGATCCTAAAAATCAAGATGCCTCCTACAGGGAGGAAATCCTATTAAATTAAGGATTCTGGTTAATTAAAGTTTTGTTTCATTAGTGTCAAAAAAATTAAAAACCCATACCAAGACTTTATTGGCAGACCTGTAATTCTCTAGCAATTTTGACACAAATGCTGAATTTCTTTTTTTCATTCACCATCACTCTTTAACTGAAAACCCTGAAAGTAGTGAGGTAAAAGACATCATGAATGCCACTGGCAGAGTAAGTTTTATGAGGTCCAGACTTTGTCAAAAAAACTCATTGCCACCTACACTGTCTGTTGGGCACCTCCGTCTTCATCTAACTCATCAGGGCTCCTGGCCAGGGCAGAGAAGGCTACAGAGACAGGAGGTTTGTGGAAGGGCAGAGGGTGGGCTGTCAGACCTCGTTCTGGGTGCCACCTTCCTCTCTGCAACTAACACTTTTGCCAGGAACACAGGCTTTTGCTTATTGTGAATTTGAAATAGCTTAGAGAATGATTTGTTACAAGTTCCCGGGCAAGATTTTTCATGAATATTTTCTTTTTCTTGGTTCCATTTTGAGATTAGGGGAAATGCAAATTTAAAAAATAAAAACAAAAACCATTCATAGCATGAGTAAACCTCTGTTCAGCCTATACACATCATTGTTTTGTAAACAAGGAAGGAATGGATGGAAGAATTTTTAAATGAAGGGATTTTAGGAAGCAGCCAATGTCCAACATGATTCATAAACTGTTATTACCCTTGAAAAGTTGCAAGTTATATAAATCTTTTAATTAAAGGTGGTGCCTTTTTCACTCTCATGCACACCCAGGATTAACCTTGTCCTCAAATCAGCCTGACTTAACTTTCTCACTGTTCCATATACAATATACAGTGAGGTACAAGTTCCCCATAGCTGATTTCCACACAACATTTTGCACTAGATATAAGAAGTTCTCAGAGTTAGGGGGAGTCAGAATCACCTACAGAAAACTACAGAGTGCCTGATTCAGCAGATGTGAGGTGGGGGAGGGCTTGTGTTTTATATGTTGAATATGCAATTTTCCAGGTGATTCTGAGGAGCACAGTGGAATGCATCCCTTGGAGCTCACCAAAACACAAGAACATTGGAGACAGCAGCAGCCTGGCCACGGACTGGCACCACTCAGCGCCTGTCCCTCAGTCAGCACTGACTTAGGCACATCACATCGGCCTCCTATCTACAGTTTCCAGGACAAGCCTGCGACAACGGGATTTCATTTTCCAAGTGAAACAAAAACAAGGCTCAGAGATGGACTTGCTAATAAATGGCAGACCTGAACTTTTAAATGCCTGCCAACAAAGCCTGTGGTCTCCATCAGGGGTGTGCTAGCAAAGCTTCCAGGCTGTGCTAAACAAGGCAACGCTGACAAAGAAGGCGTTCTGCAGTGTGCTAACTTATGACCACCCATAATTCTTTAGTTTCAGAAAGTACACATCCACTATTTTCAACAGAACGCTCTCAGAGCCACAAAATGTGCGTTTGGTTAAATGTATCCACACAGGTCTGTCCTCTAACAGAGGGTCCCTTTAGGAGAAGAATGGCTGCTAACAGTACACAGTTCCTCTTCAAGTTATAAAAACTGTGCTATAACTTTTGTTTAGGAGCCTTTTTAAAGTTTACAGACTTGAGGTAACTGGCCCCAACATAACCTCGGGGTTCAAGAGTCATCTCTAATGTGCTAAGGGGCTCCATACAATTTTCTTTCAAGGACAGACTGTAAATAAACTTGTACCAAAGTAGCCAAAATATGCCCAACACTGGGCTCTGCTCCCATTAACTTCTGGCAGGCTGAGCTAGGCCATGTTCCTAGGCCTCCATGCCAACTTTCTGGTCAGCCCAGAGTCCCCGCCTAGGGAGAAAAAACACCAAGTCACATGGTGACTCAGAGCAGCTGACTGCCTACAAAACAAGTGGGAGTGCTGAAGTGCCCTGGGGGGTAGGATGCAGAGTCTGACCATGCTGCTGAGTTCTACCAGAAGTTTGCAAAAATCTCTGCAATGACTTTTCTTTCCCTGGCCAAGTTCCTGCTTTCAGATCACTGCCATTTGCCATCTTCAGGTCCAACCTGATGCATCACAAACATCTCTACAGAATCCATCAGGCCACCTTCACCACTACCCACTCCTTTTTGGTAGTTCAGTGAACTAGAAAGAACAAAGAACCACAGGCTTCAGTGTCTGGGGCCTGTAGGAACAGTGACAGTGAGCACTCCTCCTGCGGGCCCACAGTGCCCACTGAGCTGGACTATGCCCTCACTGACTGGATTCCCCACCCAAACTCAGCACAGGAGCCTGCATGAAGCTCTACAAATCTACACCGTGCCAGGATGCTCTCATTTTCAGAGGCTGGTGAAAATCCTGAGGAATTTGGGCTGCCTGTCCATCCCTGAACACGAGCATTTAGTCAACCCCAGACGAGAGACTGCCAGGGCACGTTCATTTTTCAAATGTGCCTCCTGGGGGGTGGGGAACATGTATAAAACATTGTGATAAAATGTAAGAAGTCACAACTCAGTGAGGTGATTCCTTCGTCTCTTTTCCTTGCACTGAAAGAGGAAACCACGTATGTGGATGAGGAAAAGATAGTATAGTAACAGAAAGACCCAAGTTGGGCTTGAGCTGCAGGGCAAAGTGCTGGCTCTGGGCTCAGCTGGCCGTGAGCATCTTCTCCCAGTCTGGAGCCCATGGGCCCTGCTGCCGAACTGGGTTAGTCACGCAGGACCTCTGAATGCCATTCGGAGCTTCCATGGCAACTCCGAGGCCCACAGGGCTGGCTTTGCACAGCTGACTACCCATTTATCACTCCTGACTGGTCACTTCGCATAGGCCCTCCTCTGATAGATGTCACCAACTCTCTGTCTATTGAATTCAAAATTTTAACTCTTCCCCTGGAGGACAGACTGTCATTTCCCCTACATATTTATCTTCAGAGGCATGGAAGATACATCTGGCAGGCAGGAAGGAGAAAATCCTATAGTCAACAGTGTACATTCACTCTGGAAAGGACCGAGTCTTCTTACTGTTTTGGAAGCACTACACCATTCCGATTTGCATGTACAAAGGATAGAGCAACACTTAAAACTCACAAAAGTTGGGCAACCCTCACCTAGAGAATGGTAAGATTATACATATGTCACAAAGAGGTGAGGCAAAAGGGCGAGATGCCGGGGTTCTTACCACCAGGTATTTATTTTGAAAGTCCCTTCTCAACTTTTAAAGTCCATCTTCTGGCCCTTTATCTCCACATTCCTCTAGTCCTGCTATCTACCACCAAGAAACATTTTTCACATATTGACTTTATGAAAAGAAGGTCAACATAGGCGGTGTCTGTGGCTCAAAGGAGTAAGGTACCAGTCCCACATGCCTTAAAGGTGGCAGGTTCAAAACCAGCCCTGGCCAAAAACCACAAAAAAAAAAAAAAAAAAAAAAAAAAGGTCAACATACACAATATTCGTTTGTCATTAAACGACATTACTCCCAAATACAACCTAAACATGAGAAATCAAAGTGTTTCTGTGTTTGAAGGCAAACTAAACGTTGCTTCAAAGAATAGAGAATTCTCTCACTTCACCCATGTGAAACAACCTGCGACAGGCTCTCATAATAAATATTACTCAGCTAAATCTTCCAAGGTTTTCATTCTCAGCACCTCACCCACCACCTAATTTGCACATCAAGGACTTAATCCTGAAACACAAAATCTTACAATCTGATTTTACACACACACAAAAATATCACTGCAATGACAAAAGAACATTATGTCAGTTGTTTTCCTGCAGGAGCCCCAGGGGATTACCTCAACGTATTAGCACTCTCTGCTGTTCACTTCTGTTCATCACAGAAGGTTTGCCCTTATTTTAATACTTAAAAATTAGTTTCATGTGGCCCCATTTTGCAAAATTAAATCAACCTTGAAAACACTGCTCACACAACTCCTTGCCACCTCACTCTCCTCTGAGAAGGGCAACAGTGACATTTACATTCTTCTTACCCCATCATAAACTCTCTCTAGTCACTAAGATATTATTTTGTATATCTTAAGTCTACACTGCATTTTTAAATTGAGAGAGACTCCACCTGGGCTCATGTGAATAAAAATTAAGTCACTTCAATTCTAATGAGAGACAGGCAAGTTTACCTTTCGAAATGAACCTGCCAGGCGCTCCTGCACGCCTATTACCATGCACCAAGGTCAGAAGGGACACATATCACAAAAACCTACCCAGAAGGGCATGAAATGAGGGCAGAGGAGGCTAAGGGGTAATTCGGTCTGCAGAGCATTTTGTTAATGTTCTGTTTTGCTTTAACATCCCCAAGAAAGTATTCATTTATTATTTGTATAAAAGCTCTGACTAAAAGCAAAAGAGCCTCATGTACATATAGTAACATCAGACCACGGGCAAAGAACTATCGGAGCATTAATCAGTTCTGCAGTAACTCTCATTAGAACCTATGAAAAGTGATTTTGGGGTCCTGGACAGTCTTGGATTGTTACCAAATAATTACAGGCCCATCTGCATAATGCAGGCCTTTGCTGCCTCGAGTACTTTAGAGAGTATGTTCCAGCGTTCACACACCAGTGGCTGATGATTTTAATTGGAGTAGTCAGCATAACCCATTTAGTTTCTCTTAATAGAGCATATATTTTGAGGGATACTTTTCTTATCCTACATATGGAAATCCACAAGAACTTGTCTTCCTCATCAACTGATTTTAAAGAGGGGGGGAGCATGGGAAACTATGAGTGGGAGCCTACAACTCCAACAGAGAAGCTGGACGAGGAGAGGAACTAATGGGGCCCCACGACATCGGGTCTCACATCTTCCAAAGATGTTTAAAAAAGAAAATCCTTGTTCGGTACACACTGAGCAAGGTCAGGCTGGGGAGAAAACACTGACACAAACACTGACACACAAGTGAAAAGACATCTCTTCTGACCTCAAAGGTTTGCAACTTGCAGCTAGGAGTTGATAAAATATATTTTTAATGTTACATGAAATGTGAACATATTAACGTTACTGAAAATCCCAGAAAACTTGGTCTCTGAAGCAGGTTCTTTAAAATGGTGACAGTACTTATCCTACAGTCAAATAAAGAGTTAGAAATTACTGCCCATAATGGCAACAGACTCGCTTGCGATGAAATCTGGTTGTGTCTCCCTCTTTAATTTTAAAGATCCTGGGGGTTGCTGAGCCACCTCTGCTCACCCACCTTGTTGGCACTGCTCATTTGGCACCAACTGGAAATACAGACAGAAGCTATAGGCGCTTCCCCTGCAAGTTTGGCCCAAACTAGGATCAACCAGAGAAGTGCGTCACCAGCAGGCCCCATTATTATGCCATGCTTCTTACACACACTCAACTGACCAGGAAGGGCCACACCACATATCTATAAAACGACGAGGCTGTGGAAGTCTCATTACAGCCACAAATTCGCAAAACCCTGCCGTCACAAACGAAGAAAGAAAGAGGACAAGCAAACTTAAAGTCCACTGTTTAACATTTATTTAATGTGTCCCCAACTTTAAGAAATTATTTTTGGCATTATCTATGAAATGTCCAAAAAAAAAAAAAAATTAAATAAACTGCCCTGTGGGCTTCCTATAACTCTCGCTTGGAATGCATCCCATAGCCCCAGCTCCTCCTGGGTGCCTCATAGATCTGTCTAAAACCACACATCTGATCCTATTATTCACCTACTGAAAACTCGTGGCTGGCTATGCCAAGCAGTGCCTTCCAACTCTCAAGGACATAAGAAAGCCCTTTCTGCACAGCGCTCGCCTCTCGGTCCTCTGAGCACAGGAGGCTCTGGGAAGCACAGGTGTTCTCACTCCCAGTTCTCCACCTCCTCCCTTGTCTTTCAAAAGTCTTCAGGATACCGCTCAGGGTACAGCTGCTATGTTCATACTCACCAAAACCAGATGGACTCTGTATGTGCCTGCTGAGTTTCCTTACTAAAGGGTGAGCGTCCCTCTTTAAAGATAAGAACTATTCTTGAGGACACCCAACCTAGCACTCCACTTAGCAAAATGCAAAGCTTAATAGAGATCTTTGACTGAAATGATTACACTCAAGCACTATTTAAATTCAAATGATCTAGAATTCTGTGGAATTCTGCCCGTCTATCATTTGATGACAAAATGTGATTCATTGTCTGATGCCTATTATAAAACTGACTTTACCAAATTGTTTTACCCATCAAATGACTCAAAACCTAGAAGGAAGCTGACATCACTCTTTTCTAGATTAGCCGAGAAAGCAGCCTCAGCTCACCATGTGTTAATCAGTTAATGTTGAAGGTTTTCTTCTTCAATTTATCACACTTATTAATTAGTCATAGAACTCAAAGTGTACTATAAAAAAGAAACAATGTTTGGGTAACATTTAAAGCAAATACACATTTAATTTAAAATCAGGGCAGCGCCTGTGGCTCAGTGAATAGGGCACTGACCCCATATACCGAGGGTGGTGGGTTCAAACCCAGCCCCAGCCAAACTGCAACAACAAAATAGCTGGGCGTTGTGGCAGGCACCTGTAGTCCTAGCTACTCGGGAGGCTGAGGCAAGAGAATCGCCTAAGCCCAGGAGTTGGAGGTTGCTGTGAACTGTGTGACACTGCCATGGCACTCTATCACGGGTGATAAAGTGAGACTCTTATCTCTACAAAAAAAAAACCACACAGATTCAGAACAATTTTTAAAAGCTACCTCTAGGATGAAAACTTTGGCAATGACAAAAATCTCTCTCTCTCTCTCACACACACACAAAATCTGTCCACGTTGCTAAAAATGCATCACAGGGAAAAACACAAGAAAATAAAACATCCAGAGAGATAATTTTAAAATAGAAACCAGATTAAGCGGCTCCCTCCTCTGCTGAAAGCCCTAGGCTTCCCAGAACATTTGAAATTAAAAATCCAGAGGCCTGGTTTATGAAGCCCCATTCCCAGCATACTTTTCCTTAATTGTAACCTCCCAGAAACATTGTCCTCCCCCTGCCTCCCTCAAATACTAGACACACTGGCTGGAACAGGTCGACCTGTGCACTGCTGCTCCCTGTCTGCAGGTTCTGCGCCTAGAGCTGAGGACTGCGGCTCGCTCTCCTCACTAGTACCCCAGGTTAAATATCAGCTCCTGTCAGCCCCCCCAGCCAGCACTTTCTATCTTTCTATCCCTATCTAAAATGAGCTGTCTACCTTTTTATCTGCTCCATTACCTGAGTGCCCGCACTCATCCTCAGGGAGAATGTGGCTCCTCCCCACATGTCCAGCACTAACCCACTAGGCCACGTGGATACTGGCTGAATGGACGGAAGTCTGCAGACCTGCTCTCCATGCAGACCCAGAGACTCAAAGAATAGTTTTTTTGTTTGTTTAAATCATACATTTTGAACATAAGAAGTTTCATAATATTTATTTTTAAAAGTAGGCAGTATGAACAGCATTCTCTAAACTAATACATCAGCAAGTTTAAGTACCACACAGAAAGCAAGAGAAAAACAAATCATTCCCCAAATTCATTTTGTGTCTCAAGAGAACTGCTGAAATGTCCCCAAGCGGATTTTAAAAAGCAACTTTTCTCTCAACAAATTATTCAGAAGCAAGTATGTTTTTAAGAAACAACTCTACAAGGCCTGGCGTGGTAGCTCAGGCCTATAATCCCAGCACTCTGGGAGGTGGGGGTAGGAGGATCATCTGAGGTCAGGAGTTTGAGTGACCAGCCTGAGCAATGCAAGGCACCATCTCACTAAAAATAGAAAAATTAGTAGGTGGCGCCTATGGCTCAAAGGAGTAGGGCGCCAGCCCCATATGCCGGAGGTGGTGGGTTCAAACTCAGCCCTGGCCAAAAACTGTGACAAAAAAAGAAAAAAGAAAAGAAAGAAAGAAAAATTAGCCAGCGGTGGTAGCACACACCTGTAGCCCAGCTACTCTGGATCACTTGAGCTGGGGATACGAGGTTGCTGTAAAGTAGGCTGAGGCTGTGGCACTCTATCCAGACAAGAGAATGAGACTCTGTCGCAGAGAGACACAGGAAACACCTCCACAGTCCAAAACAAATCAAATGTACTAAGTCGATATATTTTGTCACTCTACAATGTAATCATCAGATGATTTCAAGCATACACCAAACTGAACCAGGTACATTCTATAGAACAACAGTGTGGAAAATAGCACAAATCTGCCATTCCAAAAGGAAGAGTCCCTCCCAACAACTGAACTTCTCACACACACATTCCAGAGAACAAATTGCACCACACAATAAGGAGAACCATTTGAAACTGGGCCAATGTACCAAGCACAGCCTCAGCCAGAACAAATGCTCAGCCTTCAGACCTGCTAACCAGCAGCAAAAAGCAACAGGAAAAGGCTTACACTTGGAAAATAAAAGGAAAAGCAATGTCTGTGTATTGATAAGAATGGCGGGGAACAATGGGATAACAAGGAAACCGGCAAGATGCAATTATTTCTCTAAAGAATAAACTCCTAAGAAACATTTATTCTTTAAATGAGTACAGAGACCCATCAAGATTTTTCAATTGCAGAATAAACCCAAAATACTATAGGGCTCTTTCCCTCTTCACTTAATGGAGTTCACTCCATCATGGGACATAGTATATCCAAAACTAAATTCAAGGATCCTCAGCCAGGCATGGTAGCTCATGACCATAATCGTAATACTTTGGGAGGCCAAGAGTTCAAGACCAGCCTGAGGAACAAGGCAAGACTCTATCTCTACAAAAAAAAAACAAAAAATCATCTGATAGTCCCAGCTACTGGGAAGATGAAGCAGGAATACCTCTTGAGCCCAGAGGTTGCAGTGAGCTATGATGATGTCACTGTACTCCAGCCTGGATGACAGTGAGACTTTGTCTCCAAAAACTAAGTAAGTAATCCCCCTCCACACCTCCATCAATACACAACTAATGGTAGAAACCACTGTCAGTTATGTTTTAAACTTAGTTAAACAGGCTGCTGCATACGCATTAGTGCAATGAGATAAACTTCCTACAGATGGAAAGTTTTCTTCGGGCCCCCAGCAAACACATGGACAGAACACAAAGCAGATATTTAATCTTATTTGCATGTTGCACAAAGCATACAACAAAAATGGAATAAACTGTCCATATAAATGTTTATAAAGAAACATCAGAATTTCTTTTCTTTACATCTTTGCTTATTTATTTCCCCTTTGGTTATTACACACACCACACTTGTTTCCACAGAAAGCAAGCTTAATGCTATAAAAACTAAGGGCAGTCGCATTCTATTTCATTTCATTCCACAGACATTTCAAGTAGGAGGAACAGGGATATTATTATAGGAGAAGAGAGCTGGAGACATGTATTGGTATTTTATATGGCAACAAGCAACAATTACATGTTTCTAAATATTCTCATTTTCATCATAACCCCACCTCACCTCCTCCTACCCACTATAATTGGCATCTCCTTAGAGCTAAACAGTAAGTCATTGTTTTTCTGGAGAAGTCTCCCTTCATTTGACCTCTGCTAAGCGGTGTTAGGAGCCTTACAAAGCTTGTCAGGATTCTTTCAGCTGGATTTTGGCCCAGCCATCAACATTTATATGCAGAATATAATATCTTTTCCCCATCGCTACCAACAGAAAGTTCACTTGCATAAAACGAAGAATATTTATCAAACTTAAAGCATCTCTCGAACTTATTCAACCAAAAAAAACTAGAAACTGAGAATTCAGTTAATTAAAAAGAAAGAAAAAAGGTACACTTGAAGATTTGGAGGGATCATGTCTTTGATAATGCTGTAATGTTTTCATTTTTACTCTCTGAAAAGCAGAAGCTAATTTATTCACTGTAAGTAAAAAAGCAAACATTCCGAATCACCAAATACATGGACAATAACTTAAAGTTTATGAGACCTCTGATTAGAAAATAATTTCTTCAAACAGAATTGCACTGTGAAATATTATTCAAGTCACTTAAAGTTTTTTAAGAGCATGAATGCATTTATCTATGGTCTTCTGTAGCCTGACTCAATGTCTTAAGCCTGACAGAATAAGATCAGAAAATCCACTTATATCTGGTAAACACTGACTCCCCTCATGTGCTAGACTTAAGGATAAGAGAGTAAGGATTCCACAATCTAGAAAGCTACGCAAAGGAAGAAATGATTGTAGAGGTTGGTTACAACAATAGGACTAAGGAGAAAAACAAGGACTCGAAGGACAGGAGCCTTAAGTAAGAGCCGTGACATCTGAGCTGAGTCTTGAAGGATGAGCAGAAGTTTCCAAGAGGGGAAGGGGCCTCCATGTTCCCACACAAAGTATTTAGGGCAGTGGTTCTCAACCTTCCTAATGCCTCCTAATGCCACGACCCTTTAATCCTCATGTTGTGGTGACCCCAACTATAAAATTATTTTTGTTGTTACTTCATAACTATAATGTTGCTACTATTATGAAGTGTAATATAAATATCTGATATGCAGGATGTATTTTCATTGTTACAAAGAGGTTGTGACCCACAGATTGAGAACTGCTGATTTAGGGTGTCAGGAGTACTCATTTACCATGGGGTGTTTGTAGCCATCTCACCCCACTGAAATTTTTCTCAGGAAGGATCTAATGTCCCCACCATCATGAGGACATTAAGGTCTTAGAGCCCCTCACTCTGCTGGGCTGGGCTAGCCCTCACAATCCCCCTACAAGGACCTGTGGGATTTCCTCAGCCTGAAAAAAATGATCTCAGATTACTGTGCCTGTGGAAAGCTGTCACTTTCAGGAAATGAAGAGAGCGTGGATGTGGGAGTTGAGAATACAATGTGGACTGAAGTGAGCCTCAGATGATAACTACTCCCAGGAGCCTTTTCCTCTTCATTGCCCAAAAGGGTCTCCACAGGGCGCCACAGAGCTCAGAGCCTAGTGATGCAAAGTCTGGCCTGATTTCCTAATTAAAATGATTTTACACCATTTTCAAGACCTCTAAGTGTGAACCAGCACCAACAATCCAATGGGTTGGGGTGGGAGAGGCGGAAATTTAGTAGTAAATTTTAAATGAACATTTGGTTAACTAGTGCCCAAGATTGTTCCTTAATTTTCTGATATGCTTAGATCAGAAGTTTCAGACTTGGAAGTAAAATTAATTCAAGGAGAATCAGTGGTAAAGGGGGAAAGTTCTCTTTAAAATTGTTTTTTGACTTAATATTGACCAATGCTTAAATCTCAAGTTAGAAAATGTACATTAAAAAAGCTTGTACAAGAAATAAAAAGATGGACTAGGCCAGGGATTGGCAAATTATCCCCAGGTGGAGCTGCCGGAACACGGTGCTGCCCTCGGCTCACACTGGTTTATGGCTGCTTTGTTCCTACCCCGGCAGAGCTGAGTGCTCGCAACACAGACTGACTGCATGGGCTGCAAAGCCCACGGTATTTACCAGCTGGTCCTTTACAGAAAAGGCTTTTTGACCCTGGACTAGACGCTAAATTATTAAGAAAGAAAAACGTGGGGATTTTTTGTTTTACGTTCATTTTGAGCACTAGAGTACAGGCTGCTTCAGAAATAAATTTCTTCTGGATGATGAAGTCTTTCAGTAACACGGTTCTCCTTATCTGCTTTCCTGACCTGAGGGAAAAGTTGAAAATCTCCATTCTTATCTCTAGTTGTCTCGTTTAAATGCTTTACCCGCCTTATCCCAAAAGATTAGCATACTATGAGTGTGGCGGAAAGTGTGCCAAGCTGGCAGCCTCCACTCACAGTTACCTAACATCTGAGGCCTCAACTTCTCCATTCCCAAACTCTACCTATTAACAACCTCCAAGGTGCTATGACGAGTACGGAGATACAGACATGAGGCACAGAGCCATTCTAGTCCCTGTTCCTGGCTGCCTGTGAAACAGAATAATGGACTTCACACTAAAATTCTTTATTTTGGGATGAAATAAGTGAAAGGGACAGGATATGAGGGAGACTGCAGAGCAAAAGAAAACATTAAGAGACGCTCTGGGATTAAAAACTCCCAAGGCACAGTGAGTCCATCCAATTTCCCTGAACTATCTACTTCAACAGGCGGGTGTGGTTTTTGGAAAATATGAAGAATTAAGCCAGTGGCTGCTATTGAAGGTCAGAACTTACTGTTCCTCAAATGTCCTGATGCTTTAAAAGTCTGGTGAGAGATTGCACTGTTAGATTTGAATACCTTTATTTAAATAAAAAGATATCTGTCAGATCGATGGTCTAAGGAGGAAACAGGTTGGGAGCTGTCACAAAAGTAAACTTCTACCTCCAACTGGCAGTAAACTGTGTGTGTACCTTCTCAGTTCTTACAGCCTATGCCTTCCATTTTAAAACTTCTACGTCCCATCTGTCTTCAGGGGGCCTTTGCTTCCCTTACAACTTTAGTCTAAACAAAAACTCTCAATTATTCCCTTTCAATAAAGTAGCAAGAAATGGCTAGAACATTTATATTAGATTTTACTAAAAGGTGGAGAATAGAAACAAATGACACACAACCAGGAAATTTGATGAATTACAACTTGTCCAACTTCAGTCTAGAGCCCTTGTTTATCTACAGATCCACCATCCACCTCTAGGTTACCTGGGAGATCAATCATCCCCAAATCACCCTGGCCCAAAGGGAGGCACTAAGGACTGTGGCCTTGACCAACACCAACAAATGGCACCTGATTCGGGGCAGACCTCCTCCCACCTGCCCATATCATGGGAAGAACACAGTCCACTCATCTTAGCTGTTCTCTAGTAAACGTGTGAAGTAGCAGGAGGTGCTTTAGTTACATTCTTTTTTTTTTTTTTAAGACAGAGTCTCAAGCTGTCACCTTGGGTAGAGTGCTGTGACGTCATGGCTCACAGCAACCTCAAACTCAGGCTCAAGTGATCCTCTTGCCTCAGTTTTTCTTCATCAATTTTTTTTCTTGCCTTTTCTAGTAGAGAAGGGCTCTTAGTTTTGCTCAGCCTAGCCTCAAACCTCTGAGCTCAAGCAATCCACCTGCCGCAGCCTCCCAGAGTGCTATGATTCCCAGAGCCACCACTACATGCCTTTTACTATTACCTAAAAATGGGGAAATCTTAAGGAATGAGCAGGGATCTTTGCTCCCCACAAAGCATCTTCACTGTGGGAAGGCCTTAATCTAAGAGTTTGGTCTGAGATCTCAAGAAATCGTTTAATCTCTACATCATGACATATTATTAAGGGCATACAATTCATCTTATAGTTTTAAAATAGATGTGACATCTTGAGGAAAAATAAAAACAGGAATGTGTATGTTTATTCATCTTCTAATTATCCTCCCACACAGACACCACAACATAACTCAAAGAACAGTTCCAAATTGTAACAGGGGTTTGGATTACACAGATATACACACTGCCAAACATACTGGCACATTTAAGGTTTGTACCTTTCATTGCATTTTTATAGCAAAAGAAAAAAACTATTAATGAATACTGGACCTTAGTTAATAAAATACAAATCACTTAAGGCAGTGGCTCTCAACCTGTGGGTCTCGACCCCTTTGTAACAATGAAAATAAATGGTGGCATTAGGAAGGTTGAGAACCACTGAAAGGGGAAATACACTGATATCTGAAACTTACATAAGCAGCACAAAAATAAATTAATGGATAGATACAGCAATGAAAATGTGAATAAATACTATATGGTGATACAAGTAAAATAAAATGTTAATCTCTTATCCAAAATGCTTGAAATAAAGTATTTTAGATTTTGGAGTATTTGCATTATGGGCACCCACAATTCAAAAATCCAAAATCCAAATGCTCCAGTAAGTGTTTCCTTAGACTCAGCATCAAGGCATTATTCACAAAGTTTCAGATTTTGGAGCATTTCAGATTTTTGGATTCAGGATACTCAAGCTGTAGTTACAATTTGAGAATACAGGTTTTTACTACTGTGAGGTTCATTCAACTGTTCTATCAAAATTTTCTTAATGTTAAGAAAAGTGGCCACACGAATAAACTGTCAAACTTGGTCAGAGCACTATGGCAGATCTGAGAGGCTGCCTGTCGCACACCAGGTGCCCTCACTTCTTTCCATCAGACTCTCCTCTGAGATGTCCACAGGCTTCTGTTAAATCTCAGATTTTTTGTTGTTTTTTTGTTGTTACTGCAGTTTGGCCGGGCCAGGTTTGAACCCACCACCCTCGTATATGGGGCTGGCATCCTACTCACTGAGCCACAGGCGCCGCCCCTAAACCTCAAGTTTTATTAGGAATGAGTAATCTGGGGAGAGGTGGCTCGCACCTATAATCCTAGCACTCTGGGACACCAAGGCAGGATTGCTTAAGCTCACGAGTTCGAGACCAGACTAAGCAAGAGCAAGACCCCCATCTCAATCAAAAAGAGAAAAATTAGCCAGGTTTTGTGTGTACACCTGTAGTCCCAGCTACTCAGGAGGCAGAGGGACAAGGACCATTGGAGCCAGTGAGTTTCAGGTTACAGTAAGCTATGATGATGCCACAGCACTTCCTGGGCAACAGAGCCAGACTCTGTCCTCCCCCTCTCAAAAAAAAAAAAAAACACAAAGACAGAAAGGAGTAATTTGGAAGCAGAAATTTATCTGCCAAGCAGCAGATCTTTAGAAAGAAAAAAAAACTAAAGAGTGATCCTGGATTGCAAGACACACCACTTCATCACTGTCGGCAGAACTAAAACAGCTGAAGCGTGCACACTGCGTGTGGATCTGTGTGTGCTCACAGAGCAAAACTACAGCCTCACCTAGAGCCTTAAAATCCTGCTCTGGCTTCTGCTTTTTGCTCTACTGCGAAACTACAAACGATCCAGAGACACATACACATATCTGTAGGAGTAAATTTCAGATCGCCATCTGGAAAGTTTTCCAGGGCAATGTCCTCAGCAGCCACTTGTGAAGACAATCCACCTTCCCCTGTTTCCTCTCCTCAAATTCCTTTAAAAATCATTATTTTCCCTATTTGGGATGAAGGTGTTCGTGAGGTTTCAGAAAGCTAAGCTTCTCTGGTTCTTGTCCTAGTTCTTCCTGTACTGATTCAGTGCCTATAAAGGAACCACCAGAATCACATTTCCTTCTTCATATTTCAAAGTGCTTTTCCTGCATGAAAAAGTCCTACCCCCATGAAATTACCAAGGCAGAAGGGGGGGATTACCAAAGGGGGAAGGAGCCTATAGTTCTATTTTACTTATAGAGTTTGAGTTACATCTGATATCAAAAAGACAAAAGGCTGAGATCTTAGAAAAACATTTTACACAGGTAAATGTGTAATAGGAGGTTACCTTATTTGTACCAATTTCCCTTCCTGCTTGATTTCTCCCTTGAGCTAGTGCAAAATGCTGCTGCAGTCAACCTCCTTCCTGCAGACATGCTGAGGAGCTGTGCCACTCAGTTCCTTCCTTGCTCCTTTAGAAGGCTCACCTCCATTCTCTGCAAAGGAGCCCTCACCTCTGAGTCCCCCATCACTTCCTACTGCAGAGCCACTTAACGGCCACTCAAGGTCTGCAAACTGACATTGCTGTTGGTCAGACTCTTGCTGTGGCTTTGTTGAGCGTGAGGAAGGCTGAGCAACAGTCCACAGGAGGAACCGCTCTGGCCACAGCACAGCAGACTGGGGACCAGCACACTCTCCAGAGGTGGTGGGGGTTTGAACCTGGCTCTATACCTCCTAGCTCAGGTTCTTCAGGCAAATCATTTACCCATTAAAGGAGGGAAATGTTAAAGGCCATTAAAGGGAAGTGGTGATTATAGGAGCAACTCCATAAAGTTAATATGAGAACTAGGTGAGCTAATGACACAGAGCACAGTACAATAGAGAGCACTCAAGTGGGCAATGGAAGGTACAAGTGGCCCCAATGTACATCCACCCCTGAAAGGAACAGTGTGCGCTGTCCCCATCCCACTCACGTTTTTATGCTTTCCACATCTGCAGCTCTTACTTCATCTATCCCATTCAACCTCTGTCTAACCCTTTGCCCACCCCACATGCCTTCTGCTTATGCAAAACTCTTCCTCCCCACCACACACAGGTGTATTTCTTCCATTTTCTCCTCTGACCACTTCTCCCTTTTCACCAGGCAGGGCCATGGAACCAACACAACACCCTGTCTTGCACGTGTTGTGTCCTAGGCAAATATAGGCCAAGGAACTGACACCTGGGGCCAGCGTGATTCAGGGTCTGATTACAATGTACAGGTGCTCTCTGAAGCACAGATGTCCACGTGCACAGGAACTAGGGCAGCCTGCAGAGCTAGGGCTCTCAACTATGGGTGTTTGGGGCCAGATAAACTGTCTGTGGCCCTGTGCATTATAGGATGTTAGCAGCATCCCTAGGCCTCTATCTTAGATAACGGTAGTGTGCACCCGCACGTGCGTGCACACACACACCCCCAGTTATGACAACTAAGCATATCTCCAGACATTGCCAAATATCTCCTGGGAGACAGGAGTGGGGGAGGAGATAAAATTTCTTCCCCTGTTGAGGACCACTGCTGCAGAGAATGAGAAATATTCCCCAAGTTACTGTGCTACTTTTCTACCACAGTCGTGTAGGATGGAAAGAACAAACAAAGAAAATTGTGTCAAGTAACTGCATTTGTGACAGGTACCTCTGAGATCCTGTCACTACTAAATACAGCCAGCAGGACAAGTAACAAACTTGAAACCTTAGTTTCCTCTTCTCTAAAATTGAGATGATCAGACTAAAGATTTGGGACTGTCTTAAGAATTAACTAATTAATACAGACTTGATGTTGAGCCCAAGGCCTGCCACAAAGTGTTTGGTAAGAACGTTATTAATAGTGCACAGCTACTATCCAAGTGCTGAGAAGAGGGGCACCGACTTTGGTAGCCCTTCCCCTGTTCTACACTCCCCCTCATCCCATCCATTTCCTCCCTAAGGAGAAACACAGCTCAGTACTAAACTCAGTATAACAGTCCCCATAACTGACAGCCTATGGAGCAGGACAAGAGAACTGAAGAAAAATGGGGAATACAAGGACAGCACAAAATGTGTTGTCTCACGGCAGAGGTCAAGCAGGGCATGTATTTCATAGTAAAAAGGAAAGGGTAGAAAAATTTCTGCCTCATCCTGAAGTCAGTTTCTTTTAAAGAAGCAGGTTCCTCAAAGAAGATGAGGGGTAAAAGAGATTTCACATCTTTCACACAAAAAGGTTTCGCTCATATGCATCCCTCTTCCCAGCTGTCACTAGAGCTCTCCTTGAGTCACTAGAGCTCTACAGAAAGATGCATCATCTCTCTCAAATCCCCCATGGAGTAACTAAGCTGGAGGGGAAAGGCCCTTCCCGGTGCCAGCATTGGGAAACACCGACCTCACATTTCGTCACTTACAGAGGAATTTTACCCATATGTTTCACTACTCTCATCCCCTTTTCCTGTTTCACAGTCACAACTAAGATTAGAGACAGACACCCCACTCACATTCCATTTTCTCTTTCCTCTGCTCCATCAGTAAACCAAAGAGCACTGGCCATACTTCCTAAGTGTATGAAGGACAGAGACGTTTACATGTAATAAGTCTGGAGTAGATCAGAACTTGTATTTTAGCTGTCACTTACTGGCTGGGTGACCTTGGTCAAGTAATCTCCATGAGCCTCAGTTTATCTGTTGGGTGGAGGTGTCATCTTTGCCTTGCAGGTTAAATGATTCCAATAAATGATTCCAAATATTCAAAGTTTTGGCTCAGAGCTCACAACATAACAGAATGCTCAATAAACTACTGCTTAATAAAAGACTGCAATTAACAAAGATCAAAACCATACATGAAACTTCTGTCCTTCAAAGTACCCAGAAATAAGTGCCCCCCCAGAATCCATTTTTTTCCCACATTCTCCTCCCAATTAAAACCAAAGATCCTGTATAACCACTCCTCTCCTCGCTCCACCAAAAACTAAACAAGACGACACAAAAAACATCAAAAAATTAAAATAAGCGTATAGAGAAGCCTCTTGTTCAAGCATGGCTTTATGGTCTGTTTCATCAATTGCAGTTTTTTGTTATTGTTCCAAATGTTTGACATTTTGGCACAAGTTAAGAAACATTCTGGCTCCAGATTAGGGCCTAACCTTCATCACATGATTTTCAGTGCTGCTTCTGCAAAATATTTTCTGTGCTCCAAACACATTTTTGGAAGAAAACCTGTCAGTGAATTGGAAACCATCTACACTTTTTCTTTTTAAATTTCCAACACCTGTTAAAATAACCACCTACTTTGACTAGTTTAACTAGGAAAAGATAATTCAAAAGTCAAGTTTTTCACTAACAGAAAATTTCCCCTCAAATAAATGAGTAATTTCAGTGATTTTTTTTTCTTTCAGTTTATATACAATTTTTAAAGGAAGTCTATAAAAATGTAAGTATCTGAATTTTCTATTCCCGGTTAAGATAATTTAAACAGAGTTCAAAATTTACAAAGTTAAAGACAATTGGCACAAGTTTGTTCATTCCCTTTGTCAATTTTTAAGTGATATTAAAAAATAATTTTTCATCAGTTAATTTTAAACTAGTATTTAAAAGCAGTTAAAAATTATTTCAGTCTGGATGTATGATTCCAAATTATCCTACGGAAGAAAGGCTTGAGTTCTGCGCTAGCACGCACGTGCATAATAACTGAAAGTGTAAGTAGAAAACATCCCAGAAGGGGTCCTCTTTTATTAGGATTTTGTGAGCTATGCTGCAACCATCTTACAAGTGGACATGAATGAGTGAAGCTCCTACAAATGGTGCTCAGCACACCTGCCATCACCAGCACCACGAACAAAGCGTGACATGGACGAAGCCTAAATGCCATCTATTGACTTGATATCTCTGTAGCTCCTTTTGGCTCCTAACACAATGTATCATATAAAAAATTCCCTGCTTAGTCAATATTAACTGGGCTATTTTTGCCTTTTAAATATGTATTTTTAGCATGGCATTTCTAAGCATAAAAAATTTGCATGATGTCAGCACCCGTAGCTCAGTGAGGAGGGCACCAGCCACATACACTGAGGCAGGCAGGTTCGAGCCCTGCCCAGGCCTACTAAACAATAATAACAACTGCAACCAAAAAATAGCTGGGCGTTGTGGCAGGTGCCTGTAGTCCCAGCTACTTGGGAGGCTGAGGCAAGAGAATAGCTTAAGCTCAAGAGTTTGAGGTTTCTGTGAGCTGTGACACCACAGCACTCTACTGAGGGAGACATAGTGAGACTCTGTCTCCAAAAAAGAAAAAAAAAATCTGCATGACGTACCTGTTCCCCTTCAAATTTAAGACAAAATGACAATCTCTAAAATCTTAAGTCTAAAGTAATCTCGAATCCTTTTATCTCGATGTATTGACTATATCACTTAAACATATATGATAACTAAACAATGTGAAAACACTGTAAATATGTAATATGTAAAGAAAAAGCTGAAAAAGCAAGAAAATGGACAAATTGTTGAATGAAGATTTTTTCATTTTAAGTACAATTAACTTAATTGCTTTTGTTTTACTGAACTACAAATAATACTTTAAAGCAACTAAATTTTATGTTATTGTCAAGGCAGAGTGATTGAATAAAAAGTCTGCTAGAAAGTGACATTAGACCACCCATGGCAGTGAGACTGTGCCATGCTCCTGTGCCTAAAGCCAGATGTAATCACCTGCAGAATTATGTTCCACTCTTAGAGCTACATTAATATATTTATGACAAGAGCAGATGTACACCTTTGCTTTTTTCCTGAAGAAACTGAGGCAAACGGGATTTCTCAAATGCCTACGAGATAAATGAGGGGCATCTGGTGCACCTGTACTCTACTTCAGCCTTTCCACTCCATGAAAATCTACAAAGAACACAGCAGTCCCATTTAAAACTTTAATACTTCTGAAAAAACAGGATGAGGTTTTACCAATTTGTTAGGAAGTCATCCTGTTAAAAAAGCCACAAGTTGTTTGACAAAACACTCAAAGTCATGAGAAAAGAGCTGTGGAAATTCTGAAAGTGCTTCAGAAAAAGGGAGGCCAGCTCTTCACATGGTAAACTGTATTATAACAGTACAGTGAGTTTGATGATGGCTTTTGTACACAAAGAACAGAATAGCTAGTTTGGGGGAAAGTGAGAAAGAGTGCTGAATCCTCCCTTACTCCTCAAAACAAAGTTCACATGGATAAGAGATTTAAAGACACAATTTTTTTTTTTTTTTGAGACAGAATCTCACTTGGTCACCCTTGGTACAGTGCCATGGAGTCATAGCAATCTCAAACTCTTCAGCTCAAGTGATCCTCTTACCTCAGCCTCCCAAGTAGCTGGGACTACAGGTGCCTACCACAATGCCTGGCTATTTTTAGAGATGAAGTCTTGCTCTTGCTCTGGCTGGTCTTGAAACTATGAGCTCAACCAACCCACCTGCCTTGGCGACCCAGTAAAGACACAAATTTTTTTGAGACAAATCTTTTTTAAAAACATCACCTACACTCAAAGAAATCTTCTGGAGGGGATTGTGTGTGAAAACACCACACTGTACCCCAGAAGTGCATTAATGGGGTACCATTAATGAGTTACCCTTCAATAAAAAAAAAAAAAAGAAAGAAATCTTCTGGAGGAATACAATAAAACTAATACTGCCAAAGGGAGCAATTTAAAAAGACATTAACAATTATCAGAATCTACACATCAAAATCATTGCATCAACATTGCAAAGCAAAAAAAAAAAAAAAATAGGGACTTACTAATTGTATGAGACTTTCATTCATGTCTCAACTCTATGGCAAATCAAATGGCCAAAATAGGACACCAGTGTAATGCACAGCCCTACATTTAACTCTGAACCCTGAAAATAAAGAAAATACTTTTTATATGAACACACAACATTCATAAGAACAATCTATTGTAACAAAAAACATCTACAACTTCTTAGATCCATTTGAAACTATAAATCAGAGGTAAAAAAGAGATGACAAAGAATACAAGATGCTTGAAGCAACTTTCAGTTCCTATAAAGGTTTGTTGTGATCACATTTTTTTCAAGAAGCCACAGAATCCCTTGAGAAAAAGGTACTTTAACCATGTGCTACTTCCCGAAATATCCCAGGCAGAGGATTATTTACTACATACATTAAAAGAACATCACTTCTACCTTGGTTTCATATTTAATGATCTCCAATGAGAATTTCATTTCAGGGTTTTGCTCAAACTTCTTAATATATAAATTATCTCTTCATGATCTGCTGTTGGCAGATAGAAGCCTGCTTTCACCCCGCTCCCCCATAACAGTCCTTCACATATATAAAACATTATTTTGTAAATTAACCTTGTTATTTAACAGCCAGGGTAACTGCTCTCCTTACTATCTAAATCTTAATTCCTTATGACTGTACACACCAACCTGAGACCTCTCTAATTCCACCACATCTAGATGGCCACCAAACAAAAATGTCCCCTCAAATCTCAACACTTGTAAGTCTGTATGTGTGTGCCAATGAAAGCTGACTTTTAGAAACTATAGTCTTCTATTTTAAACTTCTAGTTAGGCTGCTGTGGTACTCATTTCACCTCAAATTAAACAAATGAAACAAGGTAATCATAATAGCCTGTAATACCAGCACTTTGGGAGGCTAAGTCTGGAAGATCACTTGAGGCCAGGAGTTTGAGGTCAGCCTGGATAACATAGTGAGATCCTGTCTTTCTCCCACTAAGACGTTTTTCTTTAAATACTCAGGTATGGAGGTACACACCTGTGCTCTCAGCTACTAGGGAAGCTGAGGTAGAAGGGATCAGAAGTCCAGGAGTTTGAGATTACACACCTCAGCTTGGATGACAAAGTCAGATCTTATCTCTAAAACTAAACTAAACAGGGCTAAGTTTTGGTAGAGCTGTAATCCACCAAAACAATCAAATTATTATTTCAAGAAACTGCTACATGATCCTTATTTCCTAACATCATAGTTACTCTGTTTAAAAATGCCATCTTCCCCATCATCACCACTTACTCCCATGTGCTTCGTGGAGGGATAATCATATTTCTCTAAGGTATCACGGCTTGCTTTTTCCCCACCTCAGGTCACCTTCCTCACGGGCACTCCTGGCCCACACCAAGACCAACTTGCCCCCACATCTCTTATTCTGCTACCCTGCTTGTCTTCTGCCATAATGCTTACCACAATTTGCACTTCTTTTCTATATCTGTCTGCTTATTTGTGTGGCCCCCACCAAACTATGAGGTCCATGAAGGAAGGGAACGATGTGTTTATCTTAATCAACTTAGAGCCCTACACACACCACGTACATAATCACCACCTTCCCAGACAGGACTCAAGTTTTAATGATAATTTCCAGAAGCTTCAGTAAGATAACATATCTTTACCCAGGAGGCTGTAGTGAATGAGAACAGTTAATTTTTGCCTGAATGCTTTTATTTAAAAAGCATCCTAAAGTAACCCTTTCTAGGGCCATTTTGCAATTATGAAATAAAGGACTTATACTTAATATATTTAAATTTCTGCTCTGAAGGGTTAAGTTTTGGGTTAAATGTTTTATTTACTATGTTAATGATTAGCATGCATTGGTATTGCAAACATAATTTGCTTTTCCATAAACATTCCTTAATGAGTTTCTTCATCAAAAAAATCCAACCAATTTAAGAAACAGTATATAAAGGATGGGGGAGAGGGTGTTTTTAAATCACTAATTTAAACATTTTCTAATAATAAAATGCAAAATTGATCAGACTTTAGAACCACTGCTCTCATAGCCCAAATGACTATGAAGATGTTACATAACTTTCAAGAAAGTAACTGAATTAAATCAATTCAAATGTGGGCTGGGGTAGGCATATAGTTATAAAAAGTTTGGCATTTTCTCAAAAAAAAAATTTTTTTTTAATTAATTTTTTTTTTTTGCACTTTTTGGCCAGGGCTGGATTTGCACCCACCACCTCCAGCATATGGGGCCGGCACCCTATTCCTTTGAGCCACAGACACCACCCCTCATTTTCTCAAAAATTTCAACATAAAACTCTTAGAGGACTCAGAAATTCCACCCCTAGGTATCTAACCAAGAAAAAGGAAAGCATATGTCCACACAGAAATGTGCATGTAGAAGCTCATAACAGATTATTCATAACAATAAAAAAAAGGAAAAAAACCTGTCTATCACATCCATACAATGGAATATTAATTGGCAATAAAAATCACAGAATTACTGACACACCAGAGATGAACTTCAAAAGCTATTTGTGTATGGCCAGAATGTGCCACAGCTAGTAAATTAGAATAAATATACATACATATGGGCAAGGGAAAAAAGTCAGATACAAGAAACCACACACTCCATTTATGATTCCATTTGCGTGAAATGCCCAGAAAAGGCAAATTGACAGAAAGTAGGTTAATGGTTGCATGAGGCTGGGAATAGGTATTAATTGTAAATGGGTAGGAGGGATCTTACTGGGGTGATAAAGTGTTCTATTACTGATTTATAGCGATGATTGGACCATTCAGTAGAGTAACTACATCACTCAATTGTCACGTGAATTGAGTTTTATGGCATGTAAAGTCTACCTCAATAAACTCATTTTTTAAAAGGAGGCTGGAAATAATCATAAAATGAGATACAACATAAGAGATAAAAGATCTGGGTGACAAGGAATGCATCTTGATTAAAGCTAACCACTCCCTTCCCTCTTTCCCTTAAAAAGATCATTTACCGGCTCGGCGCCTGTGGCTCAAGCGGCTAAGGCGCCAGCCACATACACCTAAGGTGGCAGGTTCGGATCCCCAGCCCGGGCCCACCAAACAACAATGATGGCTGCAACCATATAATGGCCGGGTGTTGTGGCGGGCGCCTGTAGTCCCAGCTACTTGGGAGGTGGAGGCAGGAGACTCGCTTGAGCCCAGGAGTTGGAGGTTGCTAAGCTGTGATGCCATGGCACTCTACCCAGGGGGATAGCTTGAGGCTCCGTCTCAAAAATTAAAAAAATAATAATAATAATAATAAATAAATAAAAAGATCATTTACCAAGCTACCAACAGACCACAGAAGAGTGAAGTTTCTACTTCCCTCTTAAAAATATTCTTTAATTAATGCATAATATCGATATTTTAGAGGTGTCATCACAGAACACAGGTCACCTCAAGGAAAAAAACACAAGTTTTATACTAGGCTTAGCATGAAAACTGTCAGAATTTTCTTAAATGCCTACAAATCAATACTTGGAATTAAGAAATCTGATGATTTTTATCCTATACTCAAAGAAACATGACTGTGAAAATAAGAAATAAAGGTGTAAGAATAGGCCCATGTTAATAAAAGTAAGACCAAATAAAAACTCCACACTATCAGCAAGGACAGACTTATCAAATTCAATCTTTTTAACTGCCTGAGTAAACAGCTTTTTGTCTTCTGGGCATAGTTTCCACTTAAAAATAAAAACTAGGCTCAGTGCCCATAGCTCAGTGGTTAGGGTGCTGACCACATACACCAAGAGTGGTGGGTTTAAGCCTGGCCTGGGACTGCTAAAACAACAATGACAACTCCAATCAAAAAATAGCTGGGTGTTATGGTGGGCGCCTGCAATCCCAACTACTTGGGAAGCTGAGGCAAGAGAATTGCTTAAGCCCAGGAGTTGGAGGTTGCTGTGAACTGTGACACCATGGCACTTTGCTGAGGGCGATGCAGTGAGACTCTTGTCACAAAAAAAAATAAAATAAAATAATTGGTTCTCTAAATTTTACTAAAACCAAGTCACAAGATGAGAAGACATTACTCTGATCAACACTAATTCTTCTTTACAATATTCAGTTGGTAGAACCTCAATTATAAATTAATATAATTTCTCAGCATCATTTTATCCTTTTACTATTCCAATGTTAGTAAATGGTACTGCCTAATTGTTTCCTGGTGGTAAAAAGTTCATATTTACACAGTTGTTTTTAAGGGAGAGTCTGCACAAGCACAGGCTCTCTAAAAGGGGACTGAAAGAGAAGGGGAGACACAGACTACAAAAGACAAGAAAAACATAATTCCCTCAAGTGTAACTGCTAGGTCAAAGTCACTAGAAAAAAAATATAAAACAGTGAAGCATTAGCTAACACTGTACCAATAAATATACTTTCAATCAATAAAAAACCTATTTAAACTCAGCATATTAACTCAGTGAGATATTCTGTTTTCCTTTAAGAATTTTTATTTTAAAATCATCCTATGGACTCAAATTTTATCAAAGGTCAAAGCTACCAACTCGACACATATATAGGCCATCTCACTTCGAAATGTCCAAGACATTCTGTCAATTGAGAGACAAAATTAAGTAACTTCTGCAAAACCGAGTAAGAAACAGGCTTCGTAATTTTTTACAAAACAAGGGGAACTATATAATTTTATGCCACTTTCCATAAATTCACCTCCAGACTAAATCAGATACACCTGTAGTTTTAGCAACAAGAATGGGAAAGGGGGGGAGAAACAATTTAACAAGTTATCCAGACACACATTATCCAGGTTAAAAGTCACCTGATATCCCAAGACTGTTGTGACGGCAAAAACATATGCATCAAATCAAAATTTAATTACACTGCACAACGGACTTGTGCTTCATATTTTATTGACTACTTTGCTTTGACAGGACAGTTTCCTGAAGAAAAGTTCCAAGAATTGAAAAGTTACAACACTCACATACCAAAGACTATTTCCTGAATTTTGTTACAGGAAGTGACATCTGCTGTAATTTTAACATTTACTTCCCAGTAGGAGTCCCATATAAAATTTCTTAAACATTATTTGTTCAACAACAGTACACCTAGGCAGTTTTTTTTCCTCTCTCTCTCTCTCTCTTTTTTTTTTTTTTTGGTTTTAATCAGGCCCAGGCGAGGTTCGAACTGCATTCGGCAGCATTAGGCCAGCACTCTAACTACTGAGTACAGTACCCAGCTAAAGTTTTGGGTTTTTTTTTTTTTTCTTTAATCCTTTCATTTCAGTTTCATAAAGTTTGGACACAAATGACCAATTCACAGTTGTAACTTTTCCCTGGGAATGAAAACAACTGCTGCCTGATAAACTGGGGTAGAGAGAGACACGCTTAGTAGTTTTGGAAGGAAGGGTTTGTAAAAATAAATATCCAGGTCTTTGAGGAAAAAACAGTTCTTGGGAAAGTGCTGTATGATCAAACACTGGGTATTACCTCTTGTTATCTTGTATTTTTTAAATACAGGTATGTCTTAATAGTTTGCAATATGGGGATAAAGAGGTAAATATCTACCCTTTCTATCAATCTCCGGTCTGTTTCAACAGAAAGGAAAAGGCATGTATATATTGGAATATGTTAAATCAAATTGTAATTTTATTACATTACACAGCTTACACAATCTCTCTTGGGAACATGTGCACTCACACACACACTTCACAAAATGCGGTCCATGGGCCCCTGGCCTCATGCCTGGGCTCCTCCCTGGATTTGTCGGGTCAGAATAGGGGTGGGGGGGGGCCCAGAACATGATCTGCAGGCACCCGTGGTGATTCTCTATCTCATCAAGTTGGAGACCCCCTGAATCTAACATGACCATGTTATCCCTAAAATACTTACTTTCATTTGTGTAAATGCCAATCCAGCAGTAAGTAATTCTGAAAAGAAAAGTTAAGATCCTCTGGGTAAAATAAAGGCAAGCAGTCAAGTCACAACCTTAACTCTTCCCCCGCTCACCCAAACGATCATATATGGCCTACAGACTGGTAGCATAGCATTCGTCTTATGAGCCACTGCAGATGGAAAACAGTTCTTGGTACTTTTTAGAATATGGATAAAACACCTAATGCCAAGAAAAGAGTTTAGGTGTCAATAAAAATATTTTTTTCCTCTGTTGCTTGAGTTCCTTAGAACTAGATGTCACCACTGGAGTTTCCTGTCAATGTGGTAGATTTGACACCAAATTACTGCTTTGAGTAACAGCCTTAAGAATTTGATAGGAGTTCAATCTGTTTAAATTAAAAAGCCAATATAAACACAAGAAAACAACAAACATTCAGCAAAGAACAAGATTTTCAGGATACCAAGTCTGCTGGCTCAATGGCCATCATGTTAAGCTTTAACTCAGCGTGAATAGATGGGGAAAAAGAAGTTTGCACAGAAGGGTTTTCACTGACACAAAAGTCAGCACTGGAGGGTTCTTAAACTAAAGTGGTAAAGTGAATCTTTACTTTTAGTTTCCCAGGGCATGAGCACCAAAAGTTATAAATTTTACCTTCTCCTGAGGTGTAAATCAAAACTTCATCTGATACATTAATCCTTGAGCCAGACATTGTGCATTCTGTCTGGTATATTATTTCAAGCAAATCAATTCACATTATGTTGATGGTTAAATGAATTAACAATTTGAAGCAAAGGTAAAAATTGCCACTTCAGGCCTCCCCCCAATTTTTTCCACTTAAGTAAAAAAGGCCAGGTGGGGTGGTGCAAGCCTCACCTAGCACTCTGGAAGGCTGAGTCTGGTAGATTGCTTGAGCTCAGGACTTGGAGATCAGCCTAAGCAAGAACAAGACCCCATCTTTGCTAAAAACAAAAAAACTAACTGGGAGTTGTGATGGGCACCTGTAGTCCCAGCTACTCGGGAGGCTGAGGCAAGAGGATGGTTTGAGCTCAGGAGTTTGAGGTTGCTTGAGCTATGTGCCATGGCACTCTATCCAGGGCCACAGAATAAGAGACTGTCTCAAAAAAAAAAGTAAAAAAGATAGGTAATCATTTACCCTGTAAAAGTTATGCAGTCAACCTGTAACGGTAAAATGTAACTGAACCACAAGGAATGATATCCAAGCTACATGCTTGTATTTCTGAGCCAAGAAATATGTCTAAGAAGCTTTGTCCTGAGAGGTGACAACTCTAACCACTACCTCTCACATGCAGAATTAGCCTACGTTTATTAGCCAATCTTGGAAATTAATGAAATGGGGAAGTTTGCTAACTGAGGAATAAGTTACATAAGAAGGAGCAACCAAGCTGGGTGTTATACTTTAAAGCAGTAGTGAAGGGGGCAGCACCTGTGGTTCAAGGAGTAGGGCACTGGTCCAATATACCAGGGGTGGTGGGGTCAAGCCCAGCCTGGCCAAAAACTGCAAAAAAAAAAAAAAAGCAGTAGTGAAGCTAACTAACCAGTGTTACAATGCCTTTATCTTACAGCTGAGAGGCAATGCACACACTCAGATGCTGACCACAAACAAATAACAGGACCAAGATGAGAGAGTAGGTTTCTCCCTCATCCATGATTAATATTTTTCATGCTTGATTATATATAAAAATTTACACTCTTAAAGTGTAGCCTTCATTAAATCCCATTTTCAAAAAGAGTGTAAGTGGAATATCTTTTCATGGTATGTGATAGAACCCCAATTCTCTTGGGAAATCACTTGCATTAATTTTGGCAAAACAACCATGGCAAAAACCAGCTGACTTTAAAAAGAATGAGTCATTGCTCCTTCAGTCTTTATCATGGAGGCAGCTCTAGTGAGTCAGGAAGCTCAGCTGGGCTCTCAAGATGAACTAGAAAGAATCATTTAAGAGACCTGTTTGTATTTCTCTTCTGTTGAAGACACTGTTTACAATGGTGTCATAAGGGGGAAAAATGAGAATATTCACTGGATCAAAATACTGCATAGAGTCTCTCTCTCTCAAAACCTCTTTCTTGAATGGCACTTTGCAAAACACGACGGCATTCCTCTTTGATATTGGCTCTTATTTAATCAGAGTCGCTTTGCATTCATGAATTTTCTTCCAAGGTAATCAGTAGCTCATAAATCAGAGGAAAGAGCACAGAGCAGAGTGAAACTGGTTCTACACCAGTTTGAGAGTACTGCTTTTTGCAATGGAAGTTTCTTCTCTCACCAGAGTACAAGCAATCCACTGAAAACCAGCTTCACATTAATCTCAGGAACAATCTGACTTTGCTTCTTTATTGATCTTTTTAAAAAGCTTCATTCACATTAACTTTAACCAAATTCAAAAGTAAAAGTGGAAGAGTTGCTGAAACCTAATTTCCTTTTGCAGATTTCTATAAACAGTTTCTTTTGAGAAGATATCTGCTCCCCAGATGCAACTCTCTCCCAAGAAAGTTCATCTCTCCCAATCCTACCTACGCACCCCAGCCCCAGGACCCTCATTAAAACTGGTGAACCCCTGACAGTAGTTGAAGGAATATATACATATATATTCCTTTCTAGAAATCAGAACTTTGCTTCAATGAGGGATGGAGAATCAGACAAAGCCCTCCTTTTTACGGTACCCACCAACATCACCGCTCGGTATAAAGCAAGCTAATCTTCATAGAAAAAGATCTGTAAACTGTTAGGCTTCCTTGTCCAAAATGGGAGAATGCCAGTTTTTATACTTCCATAAAAGAATAGTCTTCATGTACTTTAGGTCTGAGTCTGGAAACCAAAGCCACAATCTGCGACTATTTCACATTAAAAAGGCAAGTTTGTCACAATTCCCAAAAGGAAGTGTATTCAATGTATCTGTTGTATTGATAGGTTTCAAAGAAAGCACACCCTTATCTGAGCAAATATTGTTTTCAAATTACTGACTGAAAAAACCCTCATTTTTAAAAGTTAGATAATTGACATTTTATTTAATAAATGTCTTCCAATTCTAAGAGGAGAAATCAACCACAAAAGGTGATGTCCTTTTAGGTTTTGAAATGAGGTAAAGGAATATACAGCCTTATAAAAGTTCAAAAGTCAAGAAATACTTAGGTAGTCCCTCCCCTTCATTCAAAGTATTTCTGGTATATGTAGGAATATTGACTAGAGAAAAGGGAATATACTACCTAACCTATTCAGGCAAATAATTAGCTATATGCAACCCATCAATATCAAGTCAAGGGGCTCAGCGCCTGTGGCTTAAGCAGCTAAGGCGCCAGCCACATACACCTGAGCTAGTGGGTTCGAATCCAGCCTGGGCCCGCCAAACAACAATGATGGCTGCAACCAAAAAATAGCCAGGCATTGTGGCAGGCGCCTGTGGTCCCAACTACTTGGGAGGCAGAGGCAGGACTTGCTTGAGCCCAGGAATTGGAGTTTGCTGTGATGCCATGGCACTCTACCCAGGGTGACAGCTTGAGGGTCTGTCTCAAAATAAAAGAAAAAAATACCAAGTCAAGAATGACATTACCTTATAGCAACGCCAAATAATAAGAGAAAAGCGCCACAGGATGGCTTCTATAGTCACTATCACTGCTACAATATTCAGTTGTCATATAAGTTCTGAACTCTCCCTACTACAAAAAAAAAAAAAAGCAAACTTAAACAATGCACAAGGAAACTACCGTGGTTAAACATTGACTATAAATCTATAAGTCCAATCAGTCTGAGAGTCTAAATTAATTGTCTCAAGACTAAATACTATATGTAGCAAATGGTCAAGATTTTACTACCTAAGATGGTATTTCACAGGTGATGTTTCAGTTTCTCTTAGCCCTACTCAGAGTAACTTGGCCCAGCTTTGGGGTTTCCCTAAAATCCAAAAATATCCTCAATCTTCTCTTTATTGTTTCTTTGAACCTCCAAGTTTACTCTCCCACAAAGAACAATGTCTAAACGAGCTTGGACCATATTGTAGCTGTAACTGAAGAAAATGGACATTTACCACATATGAGATACACTCCCAACATGCAGGCTAAAATGACAACACACACAATGGCCTGTGGCTTTGTTCCTAGTTCAAGGGTTTGTCTACAGACCAGAAGTATGCACAGTCGTCCTAATTTTTGGAAAGGTGACCCATCACACTGATAACTCAGATTATTACATCATGCAACAGAGCAATTTTAGCAGAAATTGCTTTTTGTTCTCTTACCCTAATGCTTTGCAGCTTAACATCTCACCTCAGCAGGAGAGAGGCAGCCTGCAAGTGAGAAAGTGTTGCAGAGCAGATCTGAAGTCAGGCTTTGTTCCACCGTTGTAACCTCAGGCAAGAAACAGTCTGGCTGGGCCTCAGTTTCCTTAACTACCAAATGTAGATAATAAAAGTCCTTACCTATTTAGGTGACTGAGGAGAGTGAAAGAGCTAATCCAATTAAAGCTCCTTAACGCTAGGCCTGGCACACAGCAGTGTTCAATTCAGAGTTTGTCTCATTTTATTTTTATTATTAGTTTAAGAGCGCAGGTATTGAATCACTCACACCTGGGTTCAAATCCCAGCGCTGTAATACCGAGCTCTGTGAGACAGCATTTACTTAATAATTAGATCAAGGTAGCCTATAATCTATGTTGTACCCTTCTAGCAGTTTGATGAATAATGGAACATTCAGAATGGTTTCGAATACGTGAAGTAAAAAACATAAGAATACAAAGGGAACAAATTTTATAGGAATACACATCAAATATTTAAAAGTTGAGGGTACAACTTGTCTTTTTCTTTACTCTAAATTAAACAAGATTAAGCAGCTCCTTAATCTCATCAGAATGTTAAGTGTAAAAGATATTTTAAGGCATCTGCAATAAGTTGATGAAAACACATGTAGTTTCTAATTGTGATAACATCACAGGTACTGGTACTATAGGTTTGCCTACATTCCTACTAAAAAATACTAAATTTCAGTTAAAGGTTAACAAAAATAAAGATCCAACTTTTGTTTCTCATCCAAGTTCTCCTACTACTTGGCCCTAGGATAAAAACCACTTTCTTAAAACTATCTATAAAATGGAGGGAGAGGATAAACTACTGAGTTGAAAGGATTTAAATATACATAATAAAAACCAGGTAGCACAGAGGAGATACTCTATAAAGAGTTTTTTTCTTCCTAGAGAGTTCTTTTAGGAAAAAAATTGTTTCATCCAACCTAAACTTCAACACTTAAGCATCCTTTGAGTCTTCAGACCTGAAATTTGTTTAACCTTCTGAGACATCCCTGAGCCACTATTCCACATCAAATATTAGCCTGAAGAGCCATTAATTTAAATATGTGAGGCCAAACTGCTTTCTAGTAAAACTGAAAGTTGAAAAAGAAATGTATATTTAACTCCTAGGAGCCTTTCGGCTCACTTGAAGTTTCCATTAGCACCAAGTGCTGTCACAACTAAAATGAAACCACACACAACAGTTCGAATCGTCTAATAATCACTAATGCCCTGTCATCGCTCTTTTTTAACGCTCATTAGCAAGCCCGTTACAGACCCGTCTTTCCAAGACGGGCTCCTCTGACAGCAACTGCAGTCGATGACCCTCTCTCCCCTTCACCCGGGCCGGTGCATTCGCCGTCTTTGCCTACTCAGCAGATTCACGCAAGCGGTGCCGCGGTGCCGTTTTATGAGGGATCGTACATTCTAGCAGTACAATTTTCACTTATCGAATTCTCACCCACCCTTTCCAAGGCGAACTACGTTTTACACCACCCGTAGTTCTAAAATTCCGCACGCGACGCCAGCGACCTAAAGAGCACCACAGGGAGGGTGCACAAAGACCCTCAAATGGACATCTGGGCAAAGGCGGACAAGTGAAACGAACTATTTTCCCGGAAAAATACGAGTTGTTTTGGGAAGCAGAGGAATGTTTAACTTGAATCTCAACTTTAACTCAATCCCTCCCTGCGCTGAGCAGAAACTGTCTAGTACGTCCTCCGAACAGTTTTGTAGCTGACAGTCACCAGCCACAGCATCAGGAATGATGAGGAGGCGATGACAAAGCTGCTTCCTGCCCGTCTTCTTCCCAGCACCCCAACCCTTCCCCTGCCCCCCGCAGCCTTCAATTCCCGCAGCCACTCACACATTCTAAAAAGTTTCTCTCGGCGCCTGCCTTACCTGGACTGGGCTGCCATAATTCAGTTTATAGAGCCCAACGTCTCCCGTCCATTAGAGCCTTCACCCCGCGGGTCCTGCCGCCAGCGCCGCGCTCACCATCTGCCGGGGCCGGGCGGGGACGGCTCCCCAGCGCGACTCGGCGGGGTTGCGGGGCTACCTGCTCCCAGCCCCGGGCGTCCTCGGCGCAGCCCCGGGCGCGGACCGTATTGGCTCGCGCTAATCCCGATGGACATCCGGGCACCGGGGCCTCGGCCGGCGAGCTACACCACAGACCAGCCCGGGGACCGCCGCGTCGGGAGGCGGAGCGCGCGACCGCCCCCGGGGCGATTTCTGAGTCGGGAAGGCAAAGGCGCCCCCGCTCCCCGCCCGCCAGCGCCCGGCTCCCTCCGAGCAGCGGCACGACGCGGGCCAGAGTGAGGAAGGCCGAGGAATCGCCTTCGGGCTCCCTGGAAGTTGCCCGAGTTCGCCGGGATACCCCCGTCCGTAAAGTTCCGGTGGTACGGCCCGCCTCCTTAAATGGGCAGAGCGCTCTGCCGGCCCGAGCCTGAGGGAGGCGCGGCGGGGCCGGGCCGGGCCGGGCCGGGAGGGGGCGCGGGCACCGACGCAGCCCGGCTCGTCCGCCGCCCGGCCCCGCCTGCCGGCTGGTCGCTAGGGTTCGCTTGCCAGGTTTTAACAATGTACGAACACACTCCGCCCGGAACACACAGTACTCAACCGCTCAGAACTCCAGCTCCAGTTGGAATATGTGTTGAATATTGGGACTTTAGATGCCGCAGGGAACACAGCAGCAGTAAACCGCGTTCGCTACTTTGATCACTCCAATGAATGCTCATTTCCACTTAGGAAACCGGCAACTAACGCACGCTTGCTTGTTCTACTTTGCTTTCAGTTTTGATTTCATTACGTTGCGACAAATATTTATAAACGCCCTCCCTTTTTTGGAGGGCACGCAGATTATAAAGAAACGTATAACTCATTTTAGTCCGTAAGCAATGAAGGGAGTGACACCAAAAAATAAGAAAACCTGAAAATGCAGTACAGTAAGCGTTCTAAGAAGTACAAAGGACCTGGGAAGGTACTTAAACCGTGCCTAAAACAAAGCAGAAAAATACTTCGATGGGCAGAGATGGCAGGAAAATGAGCTTCAGCATCTCATAAGGGCCACTGTATGAGCAAACAGATGAATGGTGAGTGAATGCCTGCCTTGTGGACTCCCCATTCTTCTACCTAGAATGATGACAATGTTGACCATCACATGAAGAGATCCAGACTGTATTACCAAGTAGTCCTGGAATACAGGCATATGTTAACGTCTTGGCACTAAAACTACAGTGCTGGGGAGGGTAGGGGTGTGAGGGAGGCCCAGTACATCCCTATCAGGAGTTCTCCAAGTGTGGTTAGTGGACTCCTGGGAGTCTCCAAGACCTTCCCAGAGGTCAGTACTATTTCTGGAATAACACAAAGACATTATTTGTCTTTTCACTGTGCTGACATTTGCACTGATGGTGCAAAAGCAATTATGGGGAAACTGCTGGCGCCTTAGCACTAATCAAGGCAGTGCAGCAAATGAAACCAGTAGTCACTGCATTCTTCCCCACCACACATCAGCAGTTAAAAAAAAAAAAAAAGCCAGTTTCCTTTATGAATGTCTTAATGAAGCAGGCGGTCAGAATTATTACTTTCATTAAATCTTGACCCTTGATCACAGGGTTTTTTTGATGTTGTTTGGGACAAAATGGGAAGTGCCATGAAGCACTCCACTGCACACTGAAGTACAATGGCTGTCTGGAAGAAAAGCACTGGTGTAATTGAGTTGCAAGCTGAACTAGCTGTTTTTTCACAGACTACCATTTCTACTTGAAGGAACACTCCACACACTGTGGTTATTCTGATTTGGGTATCTGGCAGATTTTTGCTTAAAAATGAACAAAGGAAAACAATGGACAGTATTTATTGCCAATGATAAAATCTGAGCTTTCACACATTTTGAAAGACTTTACATTTGCCCCTGTAAGTTTGACAACTTCCTAATAAAGACTTTCCTGATGCGATCAGAGTGACAGTAATGAATGTGATTTTAGTAGATCTGCATAACTTAGTTTCCAAATGACCTATGGTATAACAAAATCATGCATGGGTAAAGGATCCTCAGAAAAAGTACAGGACAGACAGTGGATTTTAATGTACCAAAATTTAAAAAGGAAAGAAGGGGGGGGGAGTTCGTTTTAAATTCCACAATGCAATTAACCATGTGGAGTTTAGCTGCATCAATGAAGGTATTAAAATACTAGTCTCAATCTGTGTGAAGCTGAATTCTCTCATAGACTTCAACAAAAACAACCCTGGAACACTTTTGAATAGAGTAGCAGAAAGATACAGGTTGAACAATCTCAAGTCCAAAAATCTGAAATCTAAAACTTTTCGAGTGCTAACATTATGCTCAAGGAAAATGATTGTTGGAGCAAGTATACAGAATCCAAGTATTCCCACATCAGAAACACTTCTGGCCCCAGGCATTTTGGATAACGGAGACTCAACCTGTGTGGGAACATAGCTTTCTTAGGTTAAGCTCCACAGTAAAAAGAGTTACATAAATGTGAAATAATGCCAACTCTTCTCACTAATTTTTTAATTTTGGAAAATAGGTTTTTTTGAATAAAAATGTTATTTATGTTACATGGTATGGGTTTTTAAAATTTAATAAATATTTTAATTACTTCAATTTTAATTTTTAACATATCAAATATAAATATATAACCCCACATATACGAAAGCTCTTTGGGTTCCACAGTAATTTTGAAGTACAAAATTATTCCATGTCATTTGCTAATACCTCCATGTCTCCCTCACCTCTCCACACTCATTATGTCTTCTTTTATATTAAAGGTAATATTATATATCATAGCTATTCCCATATAGCCTTTTAGCACTTGAATCAGTTTAGGCAAAAGGTGGGCAACCATCTGGGGCATGTGTTAACAGACTCCAGATCCTATCCAGGACTACTGAATCAGAATCCCTGTTAGGGTGAGGTCCCAGGGTTATGGATTTCAGCATATTCTACAGGGAATGCTTGTGGTCTGCTTATATTTGAGAACCACTTACCCAAATCATGCATCTTTAGAAAATAGTGTAAAGAGTTCTTTGATGTAGTAAGGTTTATAATCCCTGAATCATTTTAAGGAGCATAATTGGCCAGCATTCATTTTTGTTCCTAAGAAATCTATATCAGACAACAAAATATCACTGTACACATATGTGCTTTTGTAATAGTAGAGTGATAAGTTTTCATAGAAATAAAGTATAAATTTAGGCAAGAGTCTACTCCCAAGAATTTTTTGATTGGTGTTTCCCCCCTTTATTCTGTTGCTGTTTTATCTACACTGTGATCATTTACATTGGTACCAGACATAAAAAATATTTCAGAAAAGCATATGCTCATAAAATTTCCATTTATGGAAATGGCTAGAAATGTAACATTGCTAATAACACTTTTTCTCTGTAAACTGTGTTGTTATATTTTGATATAACATTTAAATATAAGGAAATAAAAAAATACAGCAAATATTTACCCCAAAAGAAACATGAAATCAACACCAGAGTAGAATTACACCTGAGATTCTCTGGGCTCTCAAAATTGTAATGTAAATTAGCCAGGGTAATTTGAAACAGAAGCAGGATTACCCTAGATTTGTAATAGATCTAAAAATACTAGGGAGAAGTATGGGAGAAATTATACTCAAATTAGGTTACTACCTGTGGCTGAAGAAACACTGCAATATAAACATGGGCATTGTGAATTCCTCATGTATTGAAAACACCACTGTACCCAACCCAAATCTCGTTCAGCAGTGAAAATGCACAAATGGCATTCTTAACCTTTGGGGGGCATAGAATTCTTTGCTTTCTCATAAAATTTGAGATATAGAATCACACATACAACATACGCTACAATTCATTGATGAGGTTTATGATTTCCCTGGAGCCCACTTAAGAACCACCTGATGCTCTATGGCAGGGTTCCTCAAACTTTTTAAATAGGGGGCCAGTTCACTGTCCTTTAGACCATTGGAGGGCTGGACTGAAGGCCCCGGGACGAGTTGGCTGCTAAGCAGGACAGGCAGCGGCGGTAAAAACACCTGGCAGGCCAATAAATGTCCTAGGCAGGCTGCATGGACTCAGGGTAAGGATACCTGGGTCCTCATCCAGATAACAGACCCAGTTTATCTTCCAAATAAGGAGTAAGATCACCCATGAACCTTTCCTACCCGTTTAAAAACTTAGAGCTGTCTTAGTCACTGCCTACTACGGCAAAGAATTTCTCATGAAAATAATTGCAAGATGTTGCTTGATGAAACATCATCTTTAGTGACACAAGTTTTCGTGTGCAGTGATAACAGGCTAACCTGCTCCTCAGTTTCTTAATTCATTAATGCTGTGTCATCAAATGTGCTAAAACTAAAGGAATAAGGGACATAATCTAACAATTAGTGCAGACTATATACAGTGAGTGTGACAGGTTATTATTCTATCTAAAATGGGTTCTTGAGTCACAGGAGTACTTTTTTACTAGCTCTTTAAATTAATGAGCTTATGAACAATCCTTGCATAAATCTAAGAATATATGGGGCCTGGAGCTGTGGCTCATGCCTATAATTCTAGCACTCTAAGATGCTCAGGCCGAAGGATCACCTGAGCTCAGGAGTTCTAGACCAACCCAAGCAAGAGGAAGACCTCGTCTCTACTAAAAATAAAAAAACTAGCCAGGCACCTATAGTCCCAACTACTTGGGAAGCTAAGGCAGGAAGACTGCTTGAGCCCAGAAGTTTGAGGTTGCTGTGAGCTAAGAAGCCACAGCACTCTACTAAGACTCTGGCTCAAAAAAACAAACAAATAAAAGTTATACAGTTCAAATCACCTAAGAACTGTTACTTTATTTCAACAGAATATTTAATGAGGATATTAAAAGCATGCTCAAAGTTGCCACAGGAAGATCTCAAAGCAGACACAGGAAAAGGGAGGAGAAATAAAGGAGAAAAAAAGGCAGGCACTCCCCAGAGGGCAGAGATAGCAGGTGAACAGTGCTAATAAACACATCTGGAAATTAACTGCCTCTCCCCTCAGCTGTGACCTCAATGCAAAGCAACCCTCCATTAGATGGTCCTTAGAAAGTTATTTTGTCCCCTAGGAACTATTCTATTTTTTTGTGTTGTTTTCTTTTTTTGTTTTTTGAGACAGAGTCTCACTTTGTCATCCTGGGTAGAGTGCTGTGGCCAACACAGAGTGGCCATCACAGCTTACGGCAACCTCAAACTCTTGGGCTTAAGCGATTCTCTTGCCTCAGCCTCCCAAGTAGCTGGGACTAGTGGAGCCTGCCACAGCGCTATTATTTTTTCAGAAACGAGGTCTCGCTGTGGCTCAGGCTGGTCTTCAAGTCCTGAGCTCAGGCAATCCACCACCTCAACCTCCCGGAGTGCTAGGATTAAGCAATGAGCCACCACGCCCAGCAAGGTCTTTAATTTCTCAGCACCCTTTCTTACAACCAGGATTCAGGCTCTACACCTCCCACTTGGCTTTCCCCACTTGGAAAAAGAAAAAGCAGCTGTCTCTTCCACCCCAAGTCAATCTTAAGGTGCACTGCTCCTCGTGTAAGTACCTAGGAGGCCCCCAAAGAACAGTTCTCTCAAGGGGGAAATCAAATGAATCTTAATAGATGGATCCTCATTAAACACACCCATGTAGCAAACCTATGGCAAGGCCCCCATGTCTTTCTTTCCTACTAGATACAGAAGAACTACAATTATGAAGTGAGAAGAATGAGGCCACCAGAAGCCAGACTTCCTTTAAAAAGTAAGTCCGATTCGACTGATTAGTACAAGAATAAGGACTTAGGTTTTCAACATTCTTTTACAAATAAGCAAAAATGTTTAAAAACTACTGCTCAACTTTACCTCTTTCTTCCCTGAATGTCTTTTTCTTTGCTTCTAGTCTAGTTTTCCATACCTCTTTCTATTTGCGCGTTGTAAAATATCCCTCCATAGCTAGGAGTAGTGGCATGCAATTGCAGTCCCAGCTACTCAGGAGGCTGAGCCAAGAGTATCATTTGAGTTCAGGAGTTTGAGAACAGCCTGGGCAACATAGGAAGACCCCAGCTCTAATTTTTTTTGGGGGGGAGGGGACAGAGCCTTGCGTTCTTGCCCCCAGTAGAGTGCAGTGGCGTCAGTGCTCAAAGCAACCTCAAACTCTGCGGCTCAAGCGATTCTCTTGCCTCAGCCTGGCAAGTAGCTGGACTATAGGCGCCCGCCACAACGCCTGGTTATTTTTTTTTTGCCGTTTGATGGGGGCTGGGTTTGAACCCACCACCCTCAGTATAAGGGGTTGGTGCCCTACCCACTGAGCCACAGGCACCGCCCCACAGTTTTTATTTTTTTAAGTAAACTCTTTTAGAATAACTTTTAGATATATAGAAAAGTTACAAAGGATTCCTACATACCCCACCCCAGCCTGTTTCCCCACTGTTTACATTCTAAACTCCCATTTGTCATTGGTCAAAGCTGAGAAACCAACATTGGTATATTACCAGGAACTATAAACTTCAGGCTTTATTTTTATTTCACCAGTTTTTCCACTAAAGTTCTTTTTCTGTTTCAAGATCCAGCCCAGGATTTCACACATTGCATTATGTCTATGAGAGTTTCTCAGTCTTTTTTTTGTTTTCCATGACCTTGACAATTAATTTTGAGGCATTCTGACTGAGTTCCTGTAGAAAATCTCTCAATCTTAATTTGTCAGATGTTCTTCCCGTCAAAGGAAGGAACTAGGCTTTACCTCCTAAGCATGAAGGAGTTGGTTGCTATTAATTTTGGGAATTCTTCTGTAAGAAAGATTTGCCTCTTCTCTATTTACTTAATCATTTATATCAATGTGGTCTCATGAATATTTATTTTGATATATGAGTTATAATCTGATACTACGTGATTTATTTTGTTGTCCAATTGTTCCAGCCTTGGCCGTTGGAAGCTCTTTGACACACTCCACCCTTTTGGGCTTTTCCCAGTCTTTACTTTCTACAAGATGCTCCAGGCCCATCTTCTATTTTCCCTACCTAGAACTGACCATTTCTCCCCACATACTTTCTTCTCCTTTAAAGCCACCATCCATGGCCGCACCTGTAGCTCAGTGAGTAGGGCACCAGTTACATACACCTGGGCTGGCAGGTTTGAACCTGACCTAGGCCTGCTAAAACAACAATGACAAATGCAACCAGAAAAATGGCTGGGTGTTGTGGCAGGCACGTAGTGGGAGGCTGAGGCAAGAGAATCGCTTAAGCCCAAGAGTTTGAGGTTGCTGTGAGCTGTGACACCATGGCGCTCTACCCAGGGCAACAGTTTGAGACTCTGTCCATATCTTATGTGTTTATTACCTAATGATCAGCAATAAACCCCTTAAAATTTTTTTTAAATCAGAAAATCCAGTACCAGTGAACAATAAGTGTGTAGGCAGTGTGCGGGAGTAATGGTGCCTTTACAAAGAAAAGGGACGCAGATGAGGAAGAGGAGCAAAGGCAGCCTGAGCCCGGGCCTGCCAGGTGGTGAGCTCCAAGCACCTCAGCCAGAGAGGGCCAGAAGTAACCTGCCCGGCCTCAACTCCAATCCATTCCTTTTCCCCTCAGTCCCTTATTTATCCACCAGTTACCAATTGTCCAAACCCAAGAGCAGTCAGACATTTCTGGGGATAGTGAAAGCATGGGGTGTGAAAAGGCAGATTCTCCCCTGAGATTCCTCTCTATGGTTTTTAGTTTATACAACAACTGATCTCTAATTCTTCCCACCAGCACTGCCCTGTTTCATAAAGAACACTCAATGACAAGTATATCCCCCCATATATATATATATATATATATGTATGTATGTATGTATGTTTGTTGGCGTTCTCCTTTGGAGGGGGGAGAAAATTTTACTCAGTCGCCCTGGGGTAGAGTGCCGTGGCATCATAGACCACAGCAACCTCACACTCTTGGGCTCAGTTGATCCTCTTGCTTCAGCCTCCCAAGTAACTGGGACTACAGGCACCCACTACAAGACCGGCTAGTTTTTCTATTTCTAGTAGAGACGGGGTCTTGCTTTGCTCAGGCTGGTCTTGAACTCCTGAGCTCAGGCAATCCGTCTGCCTCAGCCTCCCAGAGTGCTAGGATTATAGGCGTGTACCCGGCTTATTTTTTTTTAGCAGGTATAATACAGTGAGTTTGCTAGGATCGCACTTCATCAAAATTAAATGAAACATGTGTATAAAAGAGACTGACTGGGCCAATATAGAATAATGCTAGCGCCAGGTATCTCCGGATAGAAGGATTAGGTGACTTATTTTCTTTTGGTCATTTAAACGTTTTCTAAATATAAAATGAACACATACCCGCTTTTGTAATCGTTTAAAAAAAGAGAATCACAACTGCTGTAAAAACAAAACAACTCTAATCAACTCTTAGCTCCAGGAAGGAGACAAGGGCCATCTAATCCACTTCTCCATGCAAGAATGCGCTTTCTCTACTGAGACTAGCTAGTGTACATGTCTCCAGGGACATCTGTTGTCATTGCAAGGCAACCCCTTCCACAGCAGCTGAGGTCAAGCATCGGAAACTTCTGTCCTCCACAGAGCTAAAATGGGCTTCCCCGGAGCCCGTTCCACTGGTTCTGCTCCGCCCTCTTGATACTATTATAACCAGATACTCAGCTTCTCACGTTTACTGCTTGCTGGTATGTCTTTCTCTATCCTTTTCCTCAAGTAAACATATTTTTATATTTATAATGCATGTCTCTTAGTCCATTTTCTGTTGCTTTTAACAGAATACCTACAACTGGGTAATTTATAAAAAGAAATGTAGTTTTTACAGTTATGAAGACTGAAAAGTCCAAGGTTGAGAGGCTAGATCTGGTGGGAACTTTTTTGCTGGTAGAGACTCTATGGAGTCTGGAGTGGAGGTGACATACCGCATGGAGATGAGGCTGACATGCCAAGGTAAGATCTCAAGTCTCTCTTCTAATAAAGCCACCAGTTCTCCTCCCATTAAACCCAGTAATCTGTTAACCCACGAATCCAGGGACAAATGAATCCATTCATGCAGGCAGAGCCTTCAAGACCCAATTAAATTTCAACGTGAGAGTTTTTTCCTGGGGGTGGGGGATGGGGTGGGGGTAACAAATATTCAAACCGTAGCAGCATCTATCATGAGCAGACTGTTGTGCTGAGTCTGCCTTGTAATTGAAATGTTGAGTCTTTTAATTATTGATTCATTTGGGTTTAAGGTCTACCAACTTGCTACGTTTTCCATTTGTCCTTCCCAATTTTTTCTCTGTTGCCCCTTTCCTTCATTCTGGTTTTCTTTTTTTGGGGGGGGGGGAGGGGGGAGGTTTGTTTTTTGAGACAGAGTCTCATTCTATCTCCCTGGGTAGAGTGCCCTACCATTATCAATCATGGCTCATAGCAACCTCAGCCTTTTGGGCTCAAGTGATCCTCTTGCCTCAGACTCCCCAGCAGCTGAGACTATAGTACCCGCCATGATGCCCAGTTAGTTTTTCTATTCTTCATAGTAGGATCCTGCTCTTGCTCACGCTGGTCTTGAACTCCTGAGCTCAAGCAATCCACCTGCCTCAGCCTCCAAGAGTGCTGGGATTACAGGCTTGAGCCACCACACCTAGCCCTTTCCTCAATTCCTTGGCAAACTTTCACGCCCCACCGAAACCTAGAGAATTAGAAGCTGCGGGTAGAATCCAGCAATTAAGAGTTTCAGGACTCTCCAGGTGATTCTCCTATTCACTAAACTTCAGAAATCACTGCTCGGGGGCTAACAGTATGCACACTTAACACAGTCAATATTATATCACCTAACTGATGCGTCTATGTTCTCATTTCTTTTTAAAATAAATTATAAAGTCTTCTTATCTTTCCAGATCCCCTACCACTCTCTTATATCACCCAAGGTCTTCCAATAGGTTCATGAGAATTATTTGTCTTGGGTGGTGCCTGTGGCGTAAAAGGGTAGGGCGTCAGCCCCACATGCCAGAGGTGGCAGGTTCAAACCCAGCCAAAAAAAAAAAAAAAATTGTCTTTCCAATATTCTCTCCTTGGTCTTGAACAATACTGCCAGAATATAGACTATATAATTTCTAAAATGCACGTCAGATGTTACTCCCTTAACTCCACCCACAAAGGGATGCATTCTACCAAACTCCTTCAGCCCTTCACCAGCCCTGTATTTGAACCCTCTCCAGCCCAACAATTCTCTTGTGATGCCAACCTGTGCAGAGAATATTTTCTCTTCATTAAAATGCTCACTTCCTCTTTCCAGCTGAAAACCCTCTACCACTATTTAGTGTAACCTTCGCTCTTGCTCCGCCTACCACAAGCTCCTGGCCTTCATGCTTATCAAGTCATGAGTTTGGATGGGATCAAGGGAATGTTGCTTGCTTGAGCAGAAAGGCAGGCAAAAAATAATGCAGCCAAAAGATAATGTTTGCAACAGAACTGGGAAGAGCAGGGGTGCAGCTGCAGCGGGTAGGACTTCCCCTTACAAGTTCCAAAGTAACATCTCCCCAGGTGTGGCACAATCTGAGGGGTTCTCTCCTTATGTAACAAACGCATTCTGGCCAGGATCCACAAACAGAGCAAATCAAGATGAGTGAGCGATTTTGGACATTTCAAAAAATCCAAAAGAAACCACATATGTGAGCATGAGAAGTGTGTGAAGGATTCTGGGACTTGCAGGAGGTTATGCCAACTCAGGGCACTAAGGTGCTCATGCTGTTCTGGAAGTCTAACTGGCAACTTCATGCGCTTTGATTCACTGATTCATTTTAAAATAAGAAAACAAATGCTTGTCTGAATGTAGTTGGTTCAGTAAAGGGGCTCTTTCAAAACATGGGTCCAAAAAAGAAGTAAAACATATCAAAAAACAATAATTTAAAAAACACAGACCCAGCACTATGGAGACAGGTGCTTTCCCACAAACGGGAACTAGTGAAAACAATCCAGATCCTTTAGTTTAAGCAGTGCTCCACAGCCTTGGCTACAAGTGATAATTAACTGGGGAGAGTTATAAATTCCTGGCATTCTCAGGCCACACCTCAAGCCAATTAATCTCCAGGGGCGGGACGCAAGTATTAGTGTTTTTTAAATGTCTTCAGGCAATTTAATGTGCAGCCAAGTTTGAGAACCCAGCCTTGTTGCTCCAAGTGAGGGCCACAGGACAGAGAGCAGCGCTCTAACATGCAATGCTTATTATAAACGCAGAATCTTAAATCCTATCCCCAATCTACTGAATCAGGATCTGTATTTTAACAAAATTCCAGGTGATTCACACAGCCATTAAAATTTGAAAAGCAAAAGCAGCTCGAGCCTGTAATCCTAGCACTCTGGGAGGCCAAGGGCAGAGGATCCCTTGAGCTCAGACCGGCCTGAGGTAAGAGTGAGACCCCACCCTCTACTAAAAAAAAAAAAAAAAACCAGAAAAATTAGCTGGGCTTTATGGTGGGCACCAGCAATCCCAACTACTTGGGAGGCTGGATCGCTTGAGCCTAAGAGTTTGAGGTTGCTGTGAGCTGTGAGGCCCTAGCACTCTACCTCAGGGCACCAGAGTGAGGCTGTCTCAAAAAAAAAGGCTGTAAACTCTCTAAGATAAATGACCACTACAACCCCATTATTCAGTCTATTAATCTCTAAATAATACCATGGTGGAGACATCTATGAGTTAGGGGCTTTCCCATTCTTCAAATTACCCTCAAATTTTCCTAAACACACAGAAGAGGAAGGATGTAAGAACTGGAAGATAGGAGATATTCCCCCATCTCTGCAGGGATGTTTTTTCCTTTTGTGGGGGGAATAAATTACATATACAGCCAAACCACAATGATCAGTAAATTGCAGCTTGTAAGTTACACTAAGATTTGTCCTGTCCCCCCACATAACAGAGGTAATGTCAACTACTGGCATGTTCTATGATACCATCCTATCCAAAATGTGTTGTTTTTATTCCCCAGCATATGTTTGAATCCAAATAACTGAAAACGTAATTTGGGTAAAAATTTTATACTTTATCTGAAGACTGAGTCTCTCTTCTAAAACCTCAGGGAATTTTTGTTTTAGGTTTATTTGTTGTGGACTCTGCTTCTTACCTAGCCACATGCACAACGGGATAATTAAAATGAAATTAAATTGGCAGCGCTTTGGTTCAGTGCCTGTGGCTCAAGCAGCTAAGGCGCCAGCCACATACAC
>CAUYQV010134575.1:0-31321 GCA_963574575.1 Galagoides demidoff | reverse complement strand
GCTATGAGCTGTGATGCCATGGCACTCTACCCAGGGGGATAGCTTGAGGTTCCGTCTCAAAAAAAAAAAAAAAATGAAAAAGAAAAGTTTGTTTTTGAAAAGCAAAACTAGCTGGGCACAGTGACTCATGCCTATAATCCTAGCACTCTCAGAGGCTAAAGTGGGTGGTATTGCCTGAGCTCATGGGTTCAAGACCAGCCTGAGCAAAAGCAAGACCACCATCTCTAAAAATAGCCGAGCATTGCGGTAGGAGCCTGTAGTCCCAGCTACTCAGGAGGCTGAGGCAAGAGAATTGCTTGAGCCAAAGAGTTTGAGGTTGCTGTGAGCTTTGACACCATAGCACTCTACTGAGGGTGACAAAGTGAGACAGAGAAAGAAAAAGAAAAGCAAACCTAGTATTACTTTCCATAAACAGAGGAAACAAAAATAAAGGCCTAACTACCAAGGAAAGAAGTGTTCATTCACACGCCCACAAAATCTTCTCCCGTCCACTGTGGCAAGGCTACCAGGATTTTTGCAGGACCCTCAGGCCAAAGGGCAGAGAGGGAACACCAGAGAGGCTTCTAGGGGAGAGGGTGGTTCAGCAGGGGGCCAGTCCTGCAGCAGTATTGGGACCCCAGAGATGATGAATGAAAGAATTGGGAAGAGAAAGAACTCCCATGGGGAGGAAGACATTGGCTCTACCAGCAAAGAACAGCCTGGTACATCCTGGCGCAGTGGGAAGCTGTGTGTGTGGGAGCATTTGTGTGTGTGTGCAAGTTTGTGAATGTGTTGGGGGGGGTGTGTGTGTTCACCACAAGCACCTACAGTCCTATAGCCCTAAAGGGGGTTGTTCCCAAGGCAGGGAGTGGGAGCAGACAAAACCAGGGAAAGTTTTAAGCAGGAAGTGGCTAGCTTGCCAAGCCGGAATTAGAAAGCCCATCTGCTGGATTGTGGGGGCAAAACCAGAAAGGCGTGGGGACTTGGCCTATAATCAGACAAGGAGATCATATTGGGGGCGCCTACATCCAGCCATTCAGCCGTCACAGAGACCAGGAAAGTGCCAGGACCACACTAGGTCCCAGCACAGTTCTGGAACTCTGGACACAGATGGACAGAAACCTGAAGAAACAGTTCCTGGTTCCTGGGTTCCCTTCTGACCTGGCTGCAGGTGGCAGACCAGGCCCTTCCTGTAGGGTTAGGCTTTGGAGAGAATTCTCCCAGCGTCTACCACCCTCCACTTGAACACTGAGTTACAAAGCCCTCACCCCAGGTGGACACGTGAATGACCTTTAGGATTGACCTATGTCACACACCTTATTTGACAATGTTATAAAAGTGAAAATGTCAATCAATGTTAATTGTATAATAATTGCAATATGCATAGAATTCTTGTTCTGGACGAATCCAGTTTTTTTTTTTTTTTTAAACAGAGTCTTACTTTGTCAGCCTTGGTAAAGTGGGGTGGCATCATAACTCACAGCAACCTCAAACTCCCGAGCTTACGGAATTCTCTTGCCTCAGCCTCCCAAGTAGCTGGGACTACAGGGGCCCACCACAACGCCCCGCTATTTTTAGAGACGAGGTCTGGCTCTGGCTCAGGCTGGTCTTGAACCTGTGAGCTCAGGCAATCCATCTGCCTTGGCCTCCCAAGTGCTGGGATTATAGGCATGAGCCACTGCGCCCGGCATGAATCCAGTGTTAAAAGTGATCTTCATTTTCTGAAGTCCATTTTTTTTTAATTACCAGAATAAAACAGTTTTTGTTTTGTTTTTTGAGACAGAATCTCACTCACCCTGGGGTTGAGAGCTATGGCATCACAGCAACCTCAAAGTCTTGGGTGCAAGGGATCCTCTTGTCTCAGCCTCCTAAGTACCTGGGACTACAGGCATCCACCACGATGCCTGGCTAGTTTTTCTATTTATAATAGAGATAGGATCTCGCTTTGGTCAGGCTGGTCTTGAACTCCTGAGCTCAGGAGATCCATCTGCCTTGGGGCTCCCAGAGTGCTAGGATTATAGGCGTGAGCCACCAGGGCCCAGCATAAAACAGCTTGAAGAAACAGGTGTTCTTGGTGTATTTTAGGCACTCCTGATTTTCTTCTTTTCTTTCCTTAAGTAAAAATAGTAATGAAGAAATTCTGCAAGAACAGCACCACTTCAGTGGAATTTCCTGAGGCTATAAACTCTATAGCCCTGGGCTCTCCTGCAGCTTGTAAAGGAACCGGGGAGGGAGCAGCTCAGAGCAGGGCCTACAAGGGAAGGGGATCTCCATCCTGCCCAGAGCCGACTGCCCCGTGGGAAGGTGAGGGACAGGGCTGGCTCTGGCTGCTCTTGGCCTTGGGGGAGGGCAGGAGAGTAGCACAGCCTCTTTACACCACCCTGCGGCTGGTGCCTGCAGCTCAGAGCCTACTGAACATTCCCTCCTCAGCGTGGGATTTGAGACACCAGTTCGGGGATTTCTCTTAGTCTCCATTCAGGGCAGGGCACAGGCCATCCCCTCAGTATTTTCTCCCCCCAGGGACTCATCTTTGGGCAGGAAGCAGAGACACAGGATGTTGGCAGCCCTTTGGGTATTATGTGCACCTTTACTAGTCCAGGTAGATAGCTCTGCCCAGGTAACTCAGTCTGCCAGGTGGGCCATCCCAGGCTGCGGCACGTGCTGGCTGCACCCCTGACAGACAGATCTTGCCCTGGCTGGATGGGAGCTCAGGAAGCCAAGGACAGACTGAGACAGAGGCACAGAAAGCTGACTTCTTTGGGGACAGCTCTGTGTGGATGTTACTGCCCTAGAGCTCCCTGGGGTCAGCGAGACTGGTCCTTCCCAGGCTTCCTCCCCTTCTCCTGAGTGCCCTCGGTGCCCCAGGGGTCAGGGTTTCTCACCGCTCAGCCTTCCTCTACAGCAGGGGTTTTTAACTTCTTCATCTCACGGCACACTTGAACCTATAGTTAAACTTTCACGGCACGCTTAAATTATGTTGATAAAAAAAAAAAAAGTTAAAAAAAGGCATATACTTACTGTGCTTTGAACTTCTTTCAAAAATAATTTAATTAATGAGCTTTAAAAATGTTTGCAGCACACCTAAGATTCTCTCGCAGCGCGCCATTGAAAATCACTGGTCTAGAGAAACTACCTGAGACATTTGGAAAGCTAGGTGGTTGTGTGGTAGGTGAAAAGCAAGGTCGTTTGCAGAGGCAAGGGGAGGAAGGTCCCCAGACTGAGAAGAGGACCCTAGCCATGAGCTTCTCTGCTCCTGAGACCCCATATTTCACACTGTGCTCTAGGACAAGAGTTTATTAGTGGGGACAGTGACAGGCAAAGCTCAGGGCCTCCCCTCAATGTCTGGTTCACTGAAAGCCTTTTGTCATCTGGAAGTTCAGGTTGTGACAGTGGCAGGGATTCCTGCTCTGAGGACGCTCATCCTGGGGGTGGGGGGCAGAAAATCAACCCCCCCAAAAAAGGGTCAGCTAGATCATGGCAGGAAGTGCCAGGAAGGAAACGGAACAGTAAAGGGGAGAAAATCCCATGTGTGTGTGTGGTGTGGTGAGTGGTCTATGTTGTGTGTGTATGTGTGTGTTGTGTGAGTCTGGTGTGTGTATGAGTGCACACACTTGCGTCCTTTAGCTGGGGGATTTCAGAAAAGCCTCTGGGAGGTGACAGCGTTTAAGCTGAGACTTGCATTTGGACAAGGAAGGGGCTTGCACCAATCTGGGGAATAGCAAGGACACAGACAGGAGTGAGCCCAGCAGATTCCAGGACCAGAAGGAAGGTCACTCAGCGTGGACAGTGGCCAGAGAAGACAGGAGGAGCAGCTGAAATGGCCAGCAGGGTGCAGGTCAGGGAGTCCAGCTTCCGGCTGCTCCTGAGTTTAGGTGTGGCAGGCTTTGTCACCTGGACACCCCCACATCCCAGGGTAGATGCCACAAATTAAAATTATATATTGTCATTCATTGATATGTGATACGTGTGTGACACATGGCACGTGGCGTGTATTTACTTGTGAGGATTTACTATCATTACCAAGGGCTCTGCACTGCAGGCTGGGGCCCTGCAAGGGCAGGAGGCCGGGGGCCAGCCTCTCTTAGGGAGCTGTCTGAGCCCAGCACCCCGGCCATTTGACATGCCTCTTAAAGATATCTTCTGGAGACAATAGAAATTCTTGTTATTTTTTAAGTTAAGTGTTATCCTCACCACAGCTGGAGAAGGGCCACACTGGCAGCGAAGGTGACAAGCGCAGGACTAGCCGTGCTCATGAGGGAAGGGTGCCCAAAGGCAGAGAGTGCCACCGACTTCAAAAAGCAAAGCTTCATCTTGCTCTTATGCTGGTTTCCTTTTTCTTGAGAATGATGTTTTTGACCTCTGTCTTTGAAAGGTCCTGGTGTCCTTTTTTTTTTTTGAGACAGAGCCTCAAGCTGTCCCCCTGGGTAGAGCACTGTGGCATCACAGCTCACAGCAACCTCCAACTCCTGGGCTCAAGCGAGTCTCCTGCCTCAGCCTCCCAAGTAGCTGGGACCACAGGTGCACGCCACAACACCCGGCTATTTTTTGGTTGCAGCCATCATTGTTGTTTGGCGGGCCGGGCTGGATTCGAACCCACCACCTTGGGTGTATGTGGCTGGCGCCTTAGCCACTTGAGCCACAGGCGCCGAGCCAGGTCCTGGTGTCCTTAATGACAGGCACCAGGTGCAGCTCCTAAACCAGGTGCAGAAGCAAGTCTGCAGCCCCAGGGTGCAGGAGGAGGGCAGAGGAGTGCAGGGTGCAGCCTCTGCTCCTGCCTGCTTGCACTCGCTCATCAGTTTGAACCAGGAAGCCCTTGGCTAGCTCAAGTCCAAACCGGCACGGTTGACCTCAGCTAAACAACCTGAGCTGCACTTTTCTAAGGAAACTGAAGAATCTCAGACCCTGTCTCTGTTGGTCTCAAACAGAGAATAGAGAAGTATGTTTTTGTTCTGTTGAAGAAGCGTGCCTTAATCCTGTTGTGAGGTATGCGGGTGAATTTCTCTACTTTGCAGACTGGAAAAGCCACACAGAGTCCTGGGGCATTAAGCAAGAAGATAATTTTGTGTTCATTTTGATACTAGACACAAGTTCCTTTGTTTTATAGAAATCGTTATTTTATAAACTATGGAAAAGAGTGTAAGTCAAATCGGATTTTAGCTTTCAAAACCAAAGTTGTCTTCACAGAACAGACCTTTGCTTTTGACTTTGTTGTAAATATTTTTATTGCAAAATAAAGCACAAACACAGAAAACTTTGCAAGTCAAATGCCAGGCAGACACTGTTTAAGAAATAGAACTTTGCTGGTCACCCCAGAAACCCCTTCCACGTTCCAGTACTAATCACAGCTATGTCCAGCCCATATGCAACCCCTGTCCTGACTCTTACATTAATAACTTTCTTGTGGTTTTTAAAACATATTTTTCTCACCCAAATGTGCATCCCCGTATGTATTTTCATCTTAAATTTAAATTTTTTGTTTTTGAGACAGAGCCTCACTGGCCCACCCTGGCCCTAGGGTTGAGTGCTATGGCATTTTACTCACCTGAAACTCCTGAGTTCAAACAATCCTCCTGCCTCAGCCTCCTGAGTAGCTGGGACTACAGGTGCCTGCCACAATGCACAGCTAATTTTTCTATTTTTAGTAGAGATAGGGTCTTGCTCTCACTCGGACTGGTCTCAAACTCCCAAGCTTAAGCAATGCTCTCCCAGGGTGCTAGATTTTCAGGTGAGAGCTGCTTCACCAGCTTAAAATTCCTTTGTCTTTTACATCTCTTTTAATCTTTAGCTTCCTCCTCCATCCTTTTCATTTTCTTACAGATTATCTTTTGAAGGACATTTGACCTGTAAACTCTCTCACCATCTGAAGTTTGCTAATTGTGCACTTACAGGGTGGTTTGACGCATTCCCCTGCACCTGTGTTTTCTGAAATTTGCAGCTGGGGCCAGAGACTGAATCAGTATCAGGTCTGGTCCTTTGGGTCATACGTAGTCATATCAATTTTTGTGATGTTAGCAGCCTTTGATGTTATCACCTCCATCTGTTAAATTGTTGAGGGTTGCTAAGTGGTGATATTCTAATTCTACCAGTTCTTGATCAATGGTTGATTGGAATACATTTTAAAGGAGACACTTCCCTCCGTAAAGCATTCAGTTCTTCCGTGGACCGATTCATATAGGAAAGGCAGGATGGTGACGGATTCCTGCTCTTTAGTTACTTGTTTTCAAGATAATGAATGTGTTCCCTATCATCTTCCAGATGTGATCTTGGTAGGAACATTATGAAGTTGTGAATTTAAACCTGCTGGACGGGCTTTACTGCAGAGATTGTCATCATTGACGCGCCTGTCCACCTTTGGTCGGGGGTATGCCTTTCACATGGCTCCTACGTTCTATGGACATGACCTTAACAGTCTTTGGCAGCTTCCTTGTATCTCACATTGAAACATATTTCAAGTCATTGATGTTTTCTGTGCCAGATCTGGAATCAGTTAATTATCTGGGAACCACCAGTTTCTTTCGGCAAGAAACTATATTTGAGATGATAATATGAGCTGTGGGGCTGCTCATTGCCATTGGGTTAGTTATTATTAATATTTCTAGGCCTTTTCAGCAATCAAAGAGAAGAAATTATTTTCTGCATTCATATTGAACTTCCAATTGAAATTCAAGACTACAGAGCTTTGACATAGCCTCTTCTGGAGTTCTTCTCTGTTACATCTATCCCTCCTTTTCCAAACCAAGAGTCCTGGTTCTCAAGGACACGGGGGATGATAGAATTAATGTGCCCATAATTACACATTTGTTTTATCCCAGATTGAACAACAAAGTGATCTCAGAATAATAGTATGAATACTACTTACTTAAATTTTTCTGTATCATATGTTCTCACCAGTATGCATTTTTTTTTCTTTTTGAGACAGTCTCACTCTGTCACCCTAGGTAGAGCGCCGTGCATCAGCTCACAGCAACCTCAAACTGTAGGGCTCAAGTGGTCCTCATGTTTTAGGGACTACAGGTGCCCACCACAATGCCTTGCTAGTTCTTCTATTTTTAGTAGAGACAGGATCTCACTTTGCTCAGGCTGTTCTCGAATTTGTGGTCTCTCAGGCAATCCACCCACCTGGGCCTCCCAGGGTGCCAGGTTACAGGTGTGAGCCACTGCAACCAGCCAAGGCCCATTCTCCATTTAGAAAAAGTTTGCTCTCTCACCCCTCGGCCCCTTCTTCCTCGGCCCCTCCCCTGTACCCTCACTTTGTCTTGGTTTTGCCGGTGATGACAGGTATGACGCTCATCACCTTAGATCCATTCTCTGTTGGATTCCTCAGGAGGAACTTGTGGCAGCACTGTGTCTTGGGAGTTTGCATATTAATAATAATTGGTGTTCATATTTGAAAGCCAGTTTTGCCAGATATAAAATTTGTGCCTTCCTTGGAATGTCTCTACTTTCTTCTGGCATGAAGCGCTGAGGTGCAAAAGCATAAAGATTGTCTAATTTTCTTTCTCTTGTAAGGCGCATGCTCTTTGCCAGAGCTGAACCTGCCACCTCCAGCATATGGGACCAGTGCCCTACCATTTTGAGCCACAGGAGCTGCCCCTTGCTCTTTTTAATAGATGCCCCCAAATCTTTTTGTGTGCACACACACACACATACACGTACACAGTTTTTTTAGACAGGGGATCTCACTATGCTGCCCAGGCTGGTCTGGAACTCCTGACCTCAAGTAATAACTCATGTCTCTGCCTCTCAGTGTGCTGAGACACTCAAAAGTGGGCCACTGCACCCTGCCTTATTTTTATTTTTTAAACTGAGTAATCCTATTAGCCTTGGTCTTGATGTTAGTCATTCTAAGTTGATAATCTCAGATGTGAAGTATGCCCTTTCAATATGAAGTTCCACATCTTTATTTTGATTTAAGAGAATTTTTCTTGAAATATGTTTTTAATATTTTTTCTTCCTCTGATTATCTCCTTAAGAGACTTCTATTATCTACATGTTTAATCTTCTTTGTCTGTCTTTAATAATTACTATTTTTCTCAAATCTTTTGTATATTTTTTATTTTTAATTAAATTTTTTTTTTTAAGAAAAGCTGCCATGACTTATCAGGCATTCTTTTTTGTTGATTTACCCTCGTGTCCCTTCTAATTCAGTCTACAATTCTAATATAAACTTTCCTTCAACTTATAAGCCTTTCATGACTTCCGTTATCTCATTGTTTGAATTTTCCTAAATGTTACTTAACTCGAGTTGTGTTGTTGTAGCTTATTTTGAAATCATGGGCTAATTTTGATCTATTCTGTGGTCCCATATTCCTGGCCTGCTTTGATTGCCTGTAGGGATGTTTATTCTGGCCCCGAGGCTCCTTTTCTCATAATCATTTTATATGGGATTTGACCTTGGTACTTGTCTGTTTTCATTTTTAAGTGAGATGAGTTCTCCTGAGCTTTCCAATTAGGTGGTGTTCAGGAAAACTGTTCTCACTCCAGACAGTTCCCTCATCTGTTGTTTTTGTGTACTGTTAAAAACAATATGGCAGCTAGCTTTCTGAGCTTTCCTGGATCCAGTCCCCCTTCCCTCTGTGGTCTGACCCTTCTCTTATCTTTGCCTCTATCATTCCTGTTTTTATTTTCAGTTTTGATTCCATCCCCTGAAGTTTCTCTGCTGTGTGGGATCTGTGCGAATCTGAGCGTGGGAGAGCTCTAGAAGGGCAGTTTTCAGAGTTTGTAGGGCGAGGTTGCACCACAACCTGACTCTCTCTCTGCAGGTCCCTGCAGCCACCACCTGCTGGAGCAGATAATTCCCTCCTAGTTTCAACTGCTGCTCTCAGAAATCCCCTTGACCTTTCCTTTTTGATGGCTTTTAATTATGGTGAGCCTTTCCATAATTGCACTTTGGTTAGAGGAAGCAGCGGTCAGAAATGTTATCACTGCCATTTGCATAGTAGGTAGAGGGACAAAGAAAATATTTTAGATGTTCAAGCATAAGCCAAGAGTATTTGGCAACTGAGCTTTCCCTAAAAATGAATGATTTATAATATAGTTGAATGAATACCCATATGCCGCTGAATGTCTCTGTAATTATATCATGAGCTGAAAGGAGTAATACGTGTTTGTTTTAGTATCACATTTTCATTTGGAAAATTTTGCCTTGATTGTCATTTAGGTACCATTAATAACTTTTTTAGTTTTCATTAATTTTAATAATAAATATTTAATGCTATGATATTTATTAAGTGAAAAGATTAAGATATCTTAAATCTTAGATAGATCTGTTCATCTCTGTATCAAAATAGAAATGAATTGAAAGATTAACTATCACTCTACTTTTGGGGAAAGATTTAAGTTTAAAAATTAATCCTTAAAATGAACTGAAAGTTCATATTTTGTGACAGGTGGGAAAAACCAAGCTATGAATCATTTATATTCTATAGTAAATGGAAAAAAATATGGAAAAAAGAATCATCTTTTCGTAGATTATTATTTTTATTCTTGGGGTTGAATTCTATGGTAGAACGTGGTGAGGTTGTGGGCCTAGGACCTGACCAGAGGTCATTGGCAAATTACTCCCTCTGGGAGTTAAAAAGAATCAAGATATCAGATAATTGGCCATTTCTAGAGCAATTAGCTGATTGTACACGTGTGGCCCCAGCAATCTGAGGATTCCCACCAAGTGACCTCCCTCACACCTGCAGATGGCTCCCAGCCCCTGACAGCTCCAATGTGGGGCCCTGGTTTTCCTCTCCTCCCCTCTGCTTGGAAGCTTTCTCTGGCACCCTGACGCTTGCCTAGGTGCACATGGGCACAATTCTGGAGTGGAGTAGAGAGTAAATGCCTCTGGGGATGAACTTCAACCAATGGGGAAGGGTATTGGAAGCTAAGTGCTACACTGGGTGTGCTCCCTGGGCTGCCCCAGATGGCCCTGCGTGAGGACCACAGGTGTATCCTGGTCATTAAAGAATCTTTGTAGACTTTTCTCCCTTCCTTGGCTTGTTTTCCCTACTTCTACCTTGGGCTTGCTAGAATCACCTCCCCAAACCTACGTACACTCAAGTCTCTGTTGCTTTGGGGACCATCAATTCTATAAGACCACCTAATTTGGGCATGGTTACCAAAGCCCTAAATCTAATCTATCATGTCCAGTCCAAGGAACGGAGATGGGTTGGAAAAGGTGCAGGCAGAAAGCAAGGATAGGTCCTTCCAATCCAAGCTCCACTGAGCGGGTTAGAGCTGCCTCCCAGTGGAAACGGGGCACTGGCTTGCAGAGTCCCGGGCTTTCACTTTACGTCCACCCAGCCAGCAGCCTTTGCCCAACTCTGTGCTCCCAGGGCCCTTGCCTTGCCCATGTGACTTCTCATGCAGATTCCCCTGCATGTGGAAAGATATGCACTGATCCACAGATATGAGTGTTCCTGGCTGCTTTGCCTTTTATTTCTTGATGTAAGCGAGGCTGTTTTGATCTGTACATCCACCTCTTGGAAATTTGGTTAACATGAATTTGACCAGAACAGTTAGCCCTAGATTCAATTTCTGCACCTGCAAAGTTGATATCTAATACCTCACACACCAGAGGCTCGGCTAGGTAATATCTAGATTGTGTCCGCCAAGACGGTCTGTTGGCACAATTGGTGGCCCCCTGACCAATTGTGGTAGATAATTCTAGTCCATATCCTTATTGCATCAGGAATTTTGAGGTGTTAGTTGTCTGTAGATCCCAGCAGAGCACCAAGCCCAATAAGATCAATGGAGACTCCTCCAGAGAAGAGCCCACACTGCTAGCCCTCCCCAGCGGGTGCCTCACCGATGCCACCACGCTGCAGCGTCTGTGGTGTCTCCTCAACAGTCCTGTGCTGGCCACGTGTCTCAGGACCTCAGTTACTATTTTTTAAAATATCAGAGTTTTTTGAAGCTTTTGCTCTAAGATTTCTTTTCCAATCCTTTCCTTCTTTTATCTCTACTTATAGCCTAGTTGAGGAAATGTACGTGGTCTGAAAATTAAACTTGCAAACCCATCCTAGAAAAAGTGCTACACACCTCATTGCTGGATGCCACCATGGTGCTCCCCTTAGGGAACTGTGTACTGATGCCAGTGCCCAGTCCACCCTTCAAAGCAATTTTGGAACTCTTTCTGGAATGGTTGTCAGAGCTTTCTTCATATTACCCTTAATGTCCTGAATGTCATCAAAATGTCTTTCTTTCAATATTTCCTTTATCTTTAGGTAAAGAAGAAAATCACTGGGGGCCAGATCAGGTGAGTAGGGAGGGTGTTCCAATATAGTTATGTGTTTACTGGATAAAAACTCCCTCACAGACAGTGCTGTGTGAACTGGTGCATCGCTGAGATGCTAGAGGTGTGAGTTGTTGGCCAGGATTTTCAGTTAAGATTTTTCTGTTTCTCTATCAATGGTTACTTGGTCTGCTATGCTTCTCACAGTCAGTAGATGATTTTGACTCACAATTTAGTGAATTTTTGCAATGTTTACATCAGTTCTGCTCGTTACTGGCTGCTCTGACCTGTTTTCATCAGTGACACTTTCTCTTCCCTCCAAAAAATGTTTAATCCACCTATACACTGCCATTTTCTCCATGGCATTATCCCCATAAAATTGGACTAATATGTCTCTGATCTTGCATTCTTTCTCAAGAATTAACAAGAAATTTAATGTTTGTTGCTCTAATTCAAGCGCCAATGTTCTTGTGATGGCACACAAAGACACAGAACAACAATAATAAATACTACTCAGTAAGACACCACCACACGTTGACATGAACACAGATGTGAGACACTGATATACCAAAGTTATTAAACCTCACCAAGCTGTTTGTATAGTGCTGCCAATGTGAACACATGGTGGCAAGTTCACAAACTTAATTATCTGCTCTTGTATATATGTCAGGAACTTTGTCTTCCTTATGGAAACTCTTCCTGGAAAGGCCAACAGAGCTCCTTATGGAGTTAAAGGCTCCATGTTTGGCATCATGAAGGAAATTTCTCCTCTCGATTCTGTGCACACATCCATGGTGGCCCTGAGACCTCATCTCCCTTCCCTCTAATGCCGCACTAGGCTTGGACACCAACCTCATGCCCATCGTTCTTCTTGGCCCAGATGACAAAAGCTGGCACTTTCAAAGAAGCTTTAGATGATAACTGGAACACAATCCCTTCCTCATCCATTCATCCAACAGTCATTCATTTAGCATTTGCTGAATGACTTCTGTGTGCCAGAAACCACCTGCCCCTGCTCTTAAGGATCTCACAGTCAGCTTGGCAGGTGGACCACCAAATAGTTTTCTGGGGACTTAGAGCACACCGTTGTGTGTTTTAAGGAGGAGAGGCCTGGAGCAAAGTCTGAGGTCCTGGAAGCCTTGCCAGAGGCAATGACGTTGCACTTCATGAACAGAAGTAAGCTGGGGAGGGGAGATGGGGCAGAAGAGAGAAAAGGAAAAAAGCTGAGCAGACACAAAGCAGCTGGTTGGCTGGACTAGCTTGGACAGGGGATGAGAAGGAAGGGGAAGGTGAGAAGGGTGCAAGTGAGAATCACCTGGCAAGAGGCGAGGAGGGCCTGACCCAGGGCAGCCAAGTAGGATGGGAGATGCTGGAACAGGCGGGAGGAGAGGTCCTTCTCCATAGGGCTCTGGGCACAATGAATTACCTTGTCCCCCAGCCACTCAGGGGTGGTCATATGCTCTAGCAAGACTTCATCGTAATCCATCTTTGACTCACAAAATCCTCATGTGGAATAGAATGAGAGGTAGAAGTTGATCATTAATATTAATATTTAGTATAACATGAATATTGCCTTCTTCATCAGGCTTTAAACCAATGCTATTATAAAATAAACAATAACTTTAAAGTCTGAATTGTAAGGACAAGGTCTATAGACTATCGCTGCAGGTTACATGGGGTCTGAGCATGTCACCTGATACCAGAGGGCAAAACCTGTCTCTAGCCAGGAAGGCCCTAGATATTTTCATTTTGTAAGCCCAGTCTTTCTTTCTGATTGTTGCTATGCTCTTTGCATACATGGTTTGCCCATTTGAACGACAGCAGCATTCTGTTTTTAACAACTTGCACAACGCTGGGCCCTCTGACTTCTGAATTTTTTTTTTTTTTTTTTTTTTGGAGATAGAGTCTTACTCTGTTGCCTTGGGTAGAGTGCCATGACCTCAGTCTAGCTCACAGCAACCTTGAACTCTTGGTCTTAAGTGATCCTCTTGCTTCATCCTCCCAAGTAGCTGAGACTACAGGCACCCACTGCAATACCTGGCTAGTTTTTCTGTTTTTCAGAGAGACAGGGTCTTGCTCTTGCTTGGGCTGGTCTCCTGAGCTCAAGCAATGCACCCACTTCGATTTCTGGATTATTGTCGTGTTCACAAACTCTTCGTGTATTGCATTTCTTTTTTTTTTTTTTTGAGACGGAGCCTCAAGCTGTCCCCCTGGGTAGAGTGCCATGGCATCATAGCTCATAGCAACCTCCAACTCCTGGGCTCAAGCGAGTCTCCTGCCTCCACTTCCCAAGTAGCTGGGACCACAGGCACCCGCCACAGCGGCCAGCCATTTTTTGGTTGCAGCCATCATTGTTGTTTGGCGGGCTGGGGCTGGGGATTCGAACCCGCCACCCCAGGTGTACGTGGCTGGCGCCCTATCCGATTGAGCCACATGCGCCGAGCCCTGAAGTCTTTTTTTAAGCAACATGAGCTCCAGGTCCCCACTCAACATTTCCCCTGTCTGTCTCTCTTGTAACCCATGCCCTTGGCTCTATCCCCAAACCACACTCAGCTCTATCTCCCTCTGACTGCCAAAGGACTAAAATTCCCTGGACTGAAAACTACATTAAGAGACCCATTGGGGCGGCACTTGTGGCTCAAGGAGTAGGGCGCCAGCCCCATATGCTGGAGGTGGAGGGTTCAAACCCAGCCCTGGCCAAAAACCACAAAAAAAAAAAAAAAGAGACCCATTGAACCTATCAGGGTTGGTTCTAAGGGAGGTCCTCACATCTCCCTCATCTCCCACGTGCCTGTTAAGGAGGGCTGTGGTGTGTATCAGGCAATGGCTGACTTGCCACACAGATCCCCTGCAGGACCTCTAAACAAAGGGAACTGGCCTGGCTGTCAATTCTTTTGGATATAGAAGCAGGGAAAAGTGTAAGGGAAAAAAAACCTTGCTCTAAGTTAAACAGACTTCCTAGCAATCTTTTTAATGGGGAAATCAGATGTCACCTTCCTGGCTTAAAATCCTCTAATGACTTCCCATTGTACCTGAATAAAATCTAAACTAAATCTAACATCTTATCTTGGCTTACAGGGAGAGTCCTGTAAGACTCCCTCCTGTGGACTATCCAACCTCACCTAGTACCAAATTCTTTCTTGCTCACTGGAATCTTCTTTCCCTAGAACCTGGTGCCTACTTGTCATTCAGGTCTTGTCACTTCCTGACCACTCTCCTCTGATTACTCATTATAGTAACACTATTTCATTTCTTTTACATAATTTGGTACCCTCAGATATCATCTTATTAAAGTTGTTTCGGCTCAGCACCTGTGGCTCAAGTGGCTAAGGCGCCAGCCACAGACATCTAGGGTGGCGGGTTGGAATCCAGCCCGGGCCCACCAAAATAACAATGACGGCTGCAACCAAAAAATAGCCAGGTGTTGTGGCGGACGCCTGTGGTCCCAGCTACTTGGGAGGCGAAGGCAGGAGACTCGCTTGAGCCCAGGAGTTGGAGGTTGCTGTGAGCTGTGATGCCACAGCTCTCTACCCTGGGGGATAGCTTGAGGCTCTGTCTCAAAAAAAAAAGAAAGTTGTTTCTCTCTTTCCACCAAAATGCAAACTGTATAGTCAGCCAGTGCCTAGAACACTGCCTGGCATGGAGAAGGTGTTCAATATACTAATTGTTGAGTGAATGAATAGCTACAGAAAAAGGTGAGTGTGAAAGCACACTTGGGACTTCTATAGCCCTGGGAGTAAGGAAAACAGAAGGACCCATAGGATGGCAAAAGAATCTGGAAACCAAAGAAAAAAAATTTGAAGGCACTGAGATTTCCTCTTGGGGAACATAAGACTCAAGGGGAACACCACAACTGACTTTGAGTATCTGAAGAGGCACCACACAGAAAAGAAATTGTATTTGTTCCTTTCCTCCAAGGAGAGGCAGGATACACAGCTCTAAGTGAGAGGTAACGTGGAATATGGGAAAAGTTAAAACTCAAGAAAATAAAGTTCTGGTCCTGCTCTGGCCACTAATTCACTTTGATCTTATAGCTAGTCTGCTTCTCTTCTCTAGAATGTATGAGGTAAGCTGGACTGGGTCAGACATGACAAATAGGTTTTACCTCACAGGGTAACTCCAACTGATTAGTGGCTGCCTAGAGATCTGTGCTGAGAAGGATCCTGAAGAAATGATATGTCCATCAATGGGAAATAATTAATAAAGTGGGGCAGATCCCAAATTATATAATATTACATACATATTATAAACATGCCTTATCTTGAAAACACAAAAAATTTATCTCTATATGGTGTTTGATCTGAAACTGATTTGGAATAGTATCTGTAAACTGCAGAGTAATATTTATAATATAATGCCATTTTTGTTAAAGAAAAAAGCAACATAGAAAAACCTTTATAGGCTCGGCGCCTGTGGCTCAATTGGCTAAGGTGCCAGCCACGTACACCTAAGGTGGCGGGTTCGAATCCCCAGCCCGGCCCCGCCAAAACAACAATGATGGCTGAAACCAAAAAATGGCCGGGCGTTGTGGCGGGCGCCTGTGGTCCCAGCTACTTGGGAGGCTGAGGCAGGAGACTCGCTTGAGCCCAGGAGTTGGAGGTTGCTATGAGCCGTAATGCCATGGCACTCTACCCAGGGGGATAGCTTGAGGCTCCGTCTCAAAAAAAAAAAAAAAAAAAAAAAGAAAAACCTTTATATATCTTATACATGAATATATCTACGTTTGTATGTATATAAATGTATAGTAGAATAACCCTAGCTTGCTAACACTGGTTATCTTAGAGAGATAGGAGAATTACCCAACACTTTCTTTAAATAACTTTGTACTATTTCACTAGTTGCAAGTGAACACATTATTCTTTGTAAATTTTTTTTGGCCGGGGCTGGGTTTGAACCTGCCACCTCGGCATATGGAGCCAGTGCCCTACCCTTTTGAGCCACAGGTGCTGCCCTACTTTTTGGTGACAAATTTTTTTTTAAGAGACAGTCTCTCTGTCACCCAGGCTGGAGAGCAGTGGCACCATCAGAGCTCACTCTAGCCTTGAACTTCTTGCCTAGGCCTCCCAAAGTGCTGGGATTATAGGTGTGAGCCGCCACCTACTTTTACAATTTTTTTTTTTTAATTGAGACACTCACTTTGTCACCCTCGGTAGAATGTTGCAGTGTCACAGTTCACAACAACCTCAAACTCTTGGACTCAAGAAATTCTCTTGCCTCAGCTTCCCTAGTACCTGGGACTACAGGCGCCGATCATAATGCCCAGCTATTTTTTATTTTTGTTTAGCAGGCCCAGGCTGGGTTTGAACCCACCAGTCCCAGTGCATGTGGCCAGTGCCCTAACCATTTAGCCACAGGTGCCCAGCCTAATTTATTTATTTATTTTTAAGACAGAGATTCACTTTGTAGCCCTTGGTAGAGTTGCCATGGCATCATAGCTCACAGCAACCTCAAACCTCAAGTGATTCTCTTGTCTCAGCATCCCAAGTAGCTGGGATTATAGGCGCCACCACAATGCCTGGCTATTCTTTTTTTTTTGAGACAGAGCCTCAAGTTATCCTCCTGGGTAGAGTGCTATGGCTTCACAGCTCACAGCAACCTCCAACTCCTGGGCTCAAGCAAGTCTCCTGCCTCAGCCTTCCAAGTAGCTGGGACTGCAGGCGCCCGCCACAATGCCCGGCTATTTTTTGGTTGCAGCCATCATTGTTTGGCGGGTCCGGGCTGGATTCGAACCCGCCACCTTACATGTATGTGGCTGGCGCCTTAGCCACTTGAGCCACAGGCACCGAGCCAATACCTGGCTATTTTTACAGACAGAGTCTCACTCTTGCTCAGGATGGTCTTGAACTCCTGAGCTAGGGCAATCCACCCTCCTGTGCCTCCCAGAGTGCTAAGATTACAGGTTGGGAGCCACTGAGCCCAGCCTATTTTCATTATTTTAAAAAATTTAATCAAGAAAAAAATTAAGGCCAGACTTGGTGGTGCACACCATAGTCTTAACTACTTGGGAGGCTGAGATAGGAGGATCACTTCAACTTGAGCCAGGGCAACATAGCAAGACCTGCCCCTACAAAAAAATTTATGAAAATTGGCCAGGCACAGTGGCCCATGCTTATAATCCTAGCACTCTGGGTGGCCAAGGAGGGTGGATTGCTTGAGCTCCCAAGTTTGAGACTAGCCTTATTAGTAGACAGCTAGTAGAATGTCTCTACTAATAACAAAAAAAAAACTGAGGCAAGAGGATTGCTTAAGCCTAAGAGTTAGAGGTTGCTATAAGCTATGATGATGCCATGGCACTCTACCCAGGGCAACATTGTAAGACTCTAGTCTTAAAAAAAAAAAAGTCAGTTGAGGTGGCTCATGCTTATAATCCTAGCACTCTGGGAGGCCAAGGTGGGTAGAGTGCCTGAGTTCACAGGTTTGAGACCAGCACGAGCCAGAGTGAGACCCTTGTCTCTAAAAATAGCTGGGCGTTGTGGTGGGCACCTGTAGTTTCAGCTACTTGGGAGGCTGAGGCAAGAGAATCGCTTAAGCCCTAGAGTTTGAGGTTGCTGTGAGCTGTGATGCCATGGTACTCTACTGAGGGCAACAAAGTTAAGACTCTGTCTCAAAACAAACAAACAAGCAAACACACTAGCTGGGGATGGTGATGCATGCCTAAAGTCTCTACTACCTGAAGGCTGAGGCAGGACTGCTTGAGCCCAGGTGTTTGAAGCTGCAGTAAGCTCTGATGATACCCATGCACTCCAGCCTGGGCAACAGAATAAGATCTTATCTCAAAAAAATAAAAAATTAAAAATCAAGGCAGCATTTTATTTTCTGGCTCAGTAAGAAAGAATGCTGTGATTAGTTATCAATATTTGCCCTGGGTGTGGGGTGAATGAGTGGTAGCTCACATGCCTGAAAAAAATCAGTGTGCCTTCCCAGCGCCAGTGTTTTGTGGCTTTTGGTCCCAAAGAAGCAGCAGCTGTCTCAACATAAGGAAGAATTTTAAAATAATGTTATCTGTCCAAGAATGGAACTGGCTGCCATGTGAGGAGGTAATAAACTCCCTGACTGCTGGAAGTGGTCAAGGGAGGCTGGATGAACATCCCTTGGAAGTGGGAGGGATTCCTTCACTGGGTGGCAACTCACAAGATAGAAGGACATGTTACTATTTCAGAGGGTACATTTGTGACAGGAGGTTTGGTATGCCAACAGCATTTGCAGCAAAAAGACGACCAAAGACACCAAAATTGTGCACACACTTTCTCATACATCCTTTTACTGGGTTGCTACTTTTCCTAAGCAAATGCACTGTACACCCCAAGTAAGCAATTGACTAAATATTAATCCAGCTTCTTCCTCAAAGCCAAATACTTGAAGGAACACTTTGGGACAGAATGGAGTCTTAAACATGATGTTTTTGAGGCCACAGTTTGAAAGGTGAAGCAGGCCAGTGAGGACTATGTTAAGTTGGAAAGTCCACACCCTGTCTAAAGGGAGAAAGCATTATCCAACTCCAAACAACTGTTGCTAAGTAGGAATGTGGATGCCAGTATTGTTAGGTCTTAGAATTTTTTTTTTTAAAAAGAGGAGCTGGAAATCTAGATTTTAAAATAAAATCTCCCTATTTTTAAATGTGGGAAACTAATTCACATTAAAATAGCAACAGTGAACTACTAAACAGAACAAACAAAACCTGTGGCTGTGGTCCTCAGAACAGAGGATACAAACTACAAAAAGGCCAGAAGCCCGCTTCTATCTCTCCCTTGGATCTCTCAGATTTACACTTTCAAGCCATTCTACTGTTCACAGAACATTATTGATGGAGAGGATGTAGTGATGGAGGATGGTTCTGTCAGAATTCAGTGAATGCTGGGGGCTTTAGGGAAACAATCACTTTTAAGATTTCACTATTAGGGGTGGCATCTGTGGCTCAAGGTGAAGGGCGCCAGCCCCATATACCAGAGGTGGCGGGTTCAAACCCGGCCCGGCCTAAAACTGCAAACAAACAAACAAAAAAAATCATCCCTAAAAGAAGGTTTGCTTTGCCTTCTGGATGGGAAAGGATGCTGTGTGTTTGGTCTGGATAGTCACTCGAGAGGACGAGATGGCCTTCTTCCATCAAAAGGCCAGAGGAACCCAGTTACCTTCTTATCCCAAATACTTGGCTACAGTGAGAAAGTGAGACCTGGATGAGGCACCAGAACTGTCTGTTCAAGAAATCTCATTGTGGTAGCATCTTACTGTGATGAACTCTGGTGGATCTGCCTGCTAAATATACACCCTATCGTCTAATGTCAACATCCTAGGTCACCCTTCGAGAATTAACATCTGGCTCTGAAACTGGACATAGGGAAAGTCCTCCCCAACTTTTGCTGGAACTACAAAGGAAAATAAGTTCTTTGTTAGGGTTGCTCAGATATATCTGATATTACTGGTTTCAACTTCTACCTCAGGGGAGAAGCCTGCTTCAGAATGAAGCCAACACAGATGAAAGTAGAGTCAAGAGATGGGGAAGAGAGGAGGAAGACTTCACACCATTTTAAGACCTGGATGCAGCTAGCCTGAAGCCTCTCTCCTGGTTCAGACTTTTCAGTTACATAGACCAATAAATTCCTTTTTGGCTCAGGTCAGTCTGAGTTGGGTTTCAGTTCAAACTGAAAGATCCAGCTCAGCACCTGTGGCTCAAGTGGCTAAGGCACCAGCCACATACACGTAAGGTGGAGGGTTGGAATCCACCCCAGGCCCAAACAGTGATGGCTGCAACCAAAAAAACAGCCGGGCGTTGTGGCGGGTGCCTGTGGTCCCAGCTACTTGGGAGGCTGAGGCAGAAGACTCGCTTGAGCCCAGAAGTTGGAGGTTGCTGTGAGCTGTGATGCCATAGCACTCTACCCAGGGGAACAGCTTGAGGTTCTGTCTCAAACAAACAAACAAACAAAAAAACAACTGAAAGATCCTTAACTGCTCCCATGCAAAATAAAATTCATCACCACTCTGGCCTCTGTATCTTCATGTGACCAAAAATGACTCCTTGCCTTTAAGGAAAGAGCCCAGAAATATTGCTGCTACATTTGAAGGGGGCCAGGTAATCTTGGGAAGTACCTACCAAGCTCAGAGGTGGAAGACAGAGCCAACAGGATAAAATGGCTAAGGGTTAACTGCTTTCTGGGATTCTTCTCTGGCCCCAAGCAGAAGGGGCCCATACAACAGGTTGAGCCCCTTGAGGCCAGCTCTCCTCTTTCAGAAGGAGTGCAGTGGTTTCAAATCTTGGGGCTCCTGCTGATACATATTTGCTGTATTGACCTTTGGCAAGTAACTCAGTTTCTTCCTCAGTGAAGCTTATTATAAGAATTAAATGAAACAATGTATATATAAAAATACTTAGCACATCACGCTCTCTCTCATATGTCATGTGCCAGCCCCTGTGTAATAGCTTTCCATAGATAAGCTCATTTGATGCTAAAAACTGTATTTAAAAAATGTACATAATATAAATACATTACACATATATGAATATTACATTATTGTCATTTTTACAGATGGAGAAACTAAGGCACAGAGAAGGTGCCTTAGAAGGTTAGTCACTTGCCCAAGACTGCATACACAGCTAAACTCAGATATTCATGGCCAGGCAGTCTGGCTTCAGAGCCCTTGCTTGCTTTAACAATGCTGCAACCTTGGTCTCTCCCACCTTTTCTCTTTGAGGAGAGGGACCCACTTCCAACTCTCTTTGGAAGTGCTCTAAAGTTTCTCTTTGTTCTTCCTAAATAAAATCTCTCTTTAAAACAACAACAACAAAAAACAATGCTGCAGCCTCTTGTGAGTTCCCTTCCACTGCCTAGAAAGTTGGGCCTAAAGGCACACCCTTTAAGGCCACCATCTCCAGAAAAATAAGGGAATCTTATTAGACTCCCCAGCCATTCCTAGTTTTTCTACAGCAGCCACCTTAGCCTTTGAAGAACTCATACTTCATAAACAAGACAACAGGCTACTTACCTGTGGTTGACTTGCTATCTTAACCTGAGAATAAGAGAATATCAGAAACCAATGGAGCACAACTTCTCTAAGACCCAATTTATTTCCAGAAACTTTTGAAATAAATACACAAAATATGTATAATATTGCCTTAGCAGAGAATGAATCTTTTCTATGAATAATCCTGGGGAAGGGAGTGAGAGGTGAAAAGCCAGCTCTTGGAAGATAAGCATGGCAAGGGGAGCTCTGGGAAACCCTGGGATAGAGAAACTAGTGCTCTTTCTACTTCAAAAATGTGTTGACCTCTCCCCTCTAAAAGTCTACTCTCTGCTCCCTTTCCTTTCTCTACATTTGTATTCTCTAATTTAGAATGTAATCCCATCCTGTACATATCACCTCCCTGTGAGGAACTCAGAATTTTTTTTTTTGAGACAAAGTCTTACTATGTCACCCTTGGTAGAGTGCCATGGTATCACAGCTCACAGCAACCTCAAACTCTTGGGTTTAAGCGATTCTCTTGCCTCAGCCTCCCAAGCAGCTGGGACTACAGGCGCCTGCCACAACCCCCAACTATTTGTTGTTGTTGTTATAGCTGTCATTGTTATTTAGCTGGCCCAGGCTAGGTTCAAACCCACCAGCCCCAGTGCATGTGGCTAGCGCCATAACCACTGTGCTTACATGCACTGAGCCGAGAACTCAGAATTTATTTTATTATCTTTGGTTCCTTCCTCTTCCTCAAGACCCAGTTATTGGGTCTTGATATTTCTTTTTTTCTTATTTTACTTTTTCTGTTGTTTTAATTTTTGCCAGGTTCTAGAATGGAGGAGGTATTTATTTTCTAAATATCAGCTAAATCTGCACTTTTATCTGTCCCACAACCCAGCATCTCTAGAACCAGACTGCCAGGTTAGTAATATAACCCTATCACTTACTACATGTGTAATTTTTGGCAAGTGATTTCACCTTGCTGTGCTTGTTTTCTCATCTGTAAAATGGTATTTGCTCTTAAAGAGTCATGAGCCATAAATGACTTTGCTACTGTCATCATCTTAGAGTGCCATGGTATCACACCTCTTCTCTTTCTCTAATCCCATCAAGTTATTTTCTCTTTACCTAAAATACATCTGCTTTCTCCATCTTTACTACCATTACTATATTCATGTTAACATCCCTTCTCATCTAGACAAATGGATTGTCTTTTAACTCACCTTCCTGCTTCCATACTTGCCCCTTTTTCTTGTAGAAACCAAAGTGAACTTTCTTAAAAAAGAAAAAAAAAATCAGATCGAATCACTGTCTAGCTTTAAAAAATCCTTCTTGGCTCGGCGCCTGCAGCTCAAGTGGCTAAGGCACCAGCCACATACACCTAAGGTGGTGGGTTCAAATCCAGCCCAGGCCCACCAAGCAATGACGGCTGCAACCAAAAAACAGCCAGGTGTTGTGGCGGGCACCTGTGGTCCCAGCTACTCGGAAGGCTGAGGCAGGAGACTCACTTGAGCCCAGGAGTTGGAGGTTGCTGTAAGCTGTTATGCCATGGCACTTTGTACCCAGGGGGACAGCTTGAGGTACAAAATCCTTCTTTTTTTTTTTTTTTTGGAGACAGAGTTTTATTTCATCGCCCTCAGTAGAGTGCTGTGATATCACAGCTCACAGCAACCTCAAACTCTTGGGCTTAGGCGATTCTCTTGCCTCAGCCTCCCAACGAGCTGGGACTACAGGTACCCACCACAACGCCCAGCTATTTTTTGTTGTAGTTTGGCCAGAGCAGGGTTTGAACCCGCCACCCTCGGTATATGGGCCTGGTGCCCTACCCACTGAGCAACAGGCACCACCCCCCAAAATCCTAATAACTTCCCATTCCCTTTAATGAAAATGTAAACTTTTTACCAAGGTCAACAGGACCAAGTAATTTGACTTTTGTCAACCTTTCCAGCCCCCTAACGCTCTTCCCTCACTTATGCTCTAGTCACACTGTCTTCCTGCTGTTCCTTGAATACAACTGGAAGCTTTTGTTCCTGCTAATCCTGCTACCTGAAATGCTCTTTTGCCCAGATCATCACATGGCTGGATCCTTTTCATCAGTCAGATCTGGCTTCATTTGTGCTCCATCTCTGTAGCAGGAAGGACTCTGATATTACCATTAATAAGTGTTTCTTCAAAGGCTCTTCCAAAAATACCTAGACTGCAAGATCCATGAGGGAAAGTAAAACTATGGCTTTATTATTCACTGCTACATCCAGTTCCTACCACAGCACCTGGCACAGAGCAGGCCCTCAATAATTATCTGTGATAAATTTCCCCACCTTTCAGTAGTCCTTTCTCTGCATGGGACAATGCTTAGATTAGAACGTCCCATTTCTAGATCTTCCCACAATTAGTGCCTTCTCATCTTTCTAGTTATCAGGGTCAACTGTTACCTTCCCAAAGAGGCCATTTCTGACCACCTTGTCTATAGTGGCTTCTACCACCCTCTCTTTTACAGTTTTATTTCCTTCACGGCATGTGTCACATTTTGATTTCTTTACTTGCTGTTGTATATCCTCTCCCCATCAGAATATAAGGCCCATGAGTTTCAGAATCTTGACTATTTTATTCACTGTTCTAACTCCAATACCTAGAACAGGGCCTCCATAATTGTTTAATGAAGGAGCCCAGGCTAGAAATATTTGAGACTTGTGTAACTTCATAAAACTTCTGTTCTGTAACTTGTCCTCAACCAGATTCTAGTCAATGAGTTTACACTAAAACAAATGAAACAAAACTGCGCTCACAGTACTCCTACTTACTTCCCTTCCAAAGTTCTGACTCAAAGCTGAGGTGAGGACTGAACACCAGCAATCCTGGAATCTACTGCCCTGAGGCCACCACTAAGCCAGACTGATCACTTCATTTCTGTCTCTCTCAGTGAAATCCCAAAGGAAAACCTTGGTGGCTCAGACTAACCACAATCCGGATCCAAATAATCACTGAGTGGAGAATGACTGGGTTTAGGGGATAGAAGGGAGAGAGATTACCATCGACACTGGAAAAGACAGCAGATGGAATTACCAGTCCTACTGGGCTCAGCAAGTGAGAGACGAGATCCAGGGCAAAGGACCCAAAATATGTCTCTAAGGATCTTCTGTCATCATCTCACACTTATTCAGTAAAGAAACTGTTTTCAAACTGGAACTCTCAGGAAAAACAGTTCTCTTTCCATTGAGGGTGCTAAGGAGGTAGAACTTAAACCTGGGGTTGCTGAGGGCCATCTTTGGGCCATCTTTGTCACCACAAAGTGGAGCCTGTTGAGGATCAAGTTAACAGAGGAGAAATAGGAGAGAGGAGAGTAGAGCTGACTGAGAATATCATCTGAATTCCTGGATGCAGCTATGTCTGAAGCCATGCTACCTCTGGAATTGTCAGCAACATGAGTCAATTAATCCCCTTTTTTGACTAAACCACGTTGAGCTAAGGTTCCATTACTTATGTTTTTTGTTTTTGTTTTTTGAGACAGTATCTCTGTTGCCTAGGGTAGAGTGCAGTGGCATCATCATAGCTTACTGCAGCCTCAAACTCCTTGCCTCAAGTGATCCTCCTGCCTCAGCCTCCCGAGTAGCTGGGATTACAGATAGGTACCACCACATCTTAGACTAATTTCAGATTAGTCTAAGTTCTTGTATGCTGCCTAAATTCAACCATGTTGCCCAAGCTGGGCTCAAATGATCCTCCCATCTGGCCTCCCAAAGTGCTGAGACTACTGGCATGAACCACTACACCCAGCCACTTAGTTTTTTAGTCCTGAGATGAACTATTTTTTTTTTTTTGCAAACAATGAGCACTTATGTGTAAATCATTGTTCTAAGAACTTCACATGCACTAATTTTATCCTCATAACAATTCTATGAAATAGGATATTATTACCTTCATTTTTTAGCTGTGAAAACTAAGGACCAGAGAAGTTAAGGAAACTGTCTAGGTCACAAGACTGAAGTGACAATATGGGATGCAAATCCTGTCTAGCCCAGAGTCTGCATACCTGACCACTACAGTATAATGCTCCATTGCAGCCAACCCTATCCAAATAGAAAGTCTAACTCTCTCACCCAAGCACTACCATCTTGAACAGACAGGGCCCACACAAGTCCTTCCTATCCTCAATTTCACTACCTCACAGATTTACCCTTTGTAGAATCCTTACTTGCCCCCTTTCATTTCCACCTTTCTCATTCCTTTGAAATCAACTCTGCGACCCCTTTGAATCTGAGCCTTCTTCCCCCATTATCCCTTGAGAGGCCCCCTAACATCTTTCAGATTCCTGCCACCTGAGCAGCTATATCTCCTTTTAAAGATCCTTGAGAGACTCTATCCTCTTGGAAATCCCAGTCAGTGCTCAGACACCTTTCTCTCAGACCATTTTTCTTAGGCCCCATTCTCACAGACCTCTCTTTCCTTCAGAGATTGAGAGACCCTTAACACTCTCCTTAGGGACTTCTTGAGGACTTTCCCCATTTTCCTTCCTTTTCCCCTTAAAGGGCCTCCTCACTAAAGAGTCCCTTCCCCCATAGCAGTGGATTTCAAAGCGTGGTTCCTGGACCAGCAGTTGGTCCATAGGAACCTCACACGGGTTCCTATAAATATAGGTAAAGCACTTAAACAATGCCTGGCAGTTAGCATGGACTCAATAAACAGCAGTCGATGTTAATATTATTATTCTGTGGGTCACTAAAGTGCAGCTGGCAAATGGAGGAGAGCTGTTTTCTTTCATCTCTGTCCTTTAGGTGAATCACAGGTAAGAAATGAGTTTTTCCAGTCTTTGACCCATTGATTAAGCTGTTTCCTATGCCTGGGTGGCACCTCATCAATGTCCTAACTCCTGTGGAACACTATCCAACCCCAGTACCTTTTCTGTGAAGTCTTTTCAAATAAAGGGCTCCCTCTCACTGCTTAATTTCTGCAGCATATAATCTGTACCAAATGTTTTGTCCCCGTGTACCTGCCCATGCCCTCTACTGTACTATGAGCTTCCTGAAGGCACACCTCAGTGTTTAACCTGGGGTCTCTGTTTCTTCTTCTGGGTCCTGGAGAGAAACAGAATCCCTTGAAGAAATTAAGAGCCTGTGGAAGTTAAGAGCCAGACTTACAGGGTGAGGGGGAGTGAGAGGCCAACCAGTAAAGTGAAAGAGGTCACCAGGAGTAGTACTTGGGGTGGCTTAGAAACAAAAGATAGCACAGGGTGGTGCCTATGGCTCAGTGGGTAGGGTGCCGGCCCCATATACCAAGGGTGGTAGGTTCAAACCCAGCCCTGGCCAAACTGCAACAAAAAAATAGCCAGGCATTGTGGTGGGCATCTGTAGTCCCAGCTACTTGGGAGGCTGAGGCAAGAGAATCACCTAAGCCCAAGAGCTGGAGGTTGCTGTGAGCTGTGTGACACCATGGCACTCTACCACTGAGGGTGATAAAGTGAGACTCTATCTCTACAAAAAAAAAAAAAGATAGCACCAAGTCAAGTCACATAGATAATAAATGGGGGGGGGGTGTGCACATAGAAGAAAAGGAGGTGAGGGGAGGGGGCAGGGAAAGTGCCCAAATGGGGAGTGAGATGTGAGAAACTTGGAGATTTTTGGCCAAAAGCAGAAGAGAGCGCTATTCCCCCAATGATTCCCATAATTTACAGAGTACAGATCTCCCCTTCTGGGATTCAGAGAGGAACAAGTCACATCCCTGTACTTCCTGAGCTCCCAGTCCAGTGAGGGTGAGTGGGTAAGTACGTAGAAAACTACAAGGGAGAAGATGAGTTGTGCTCTAAGAAGTACAAAGGAGGGCTCTTGGCAGTAAGACACAGGATGAAAAAGACCTGAGAGTGCCTCAAGAGGAGGATGCCTACGTGGAGAGGGGCAGAGGAGAGGAGATGGATGTGTATGTTCAAAGAGTAACAATTTAAAGCCTGGGGGGTAGGCTAGAGGAATAGCCAAAAGGAGAAAGCACTAAGATGTGAAAGGGAACCATCCAAAGGTAGACTCTGAAGTAACTACTCAGAAGGGTAGTATGTGGAGAAGCCAAGATCCTTTCAAGGAGGGTAAGGAGACTTTCTGAAGGATGAGTACTTTCTTGAAAAGAGGATTCCCAGGAAAATGAAGGTGAGCAATAGGGCAGAGGCATATCCTAAGGCATGTTTCAGGGTGGTTTGTGGGCTTTGTGTGGGCAAAGGGAATCCTCAGATTGCTGGACCCTACTCCCAGGTTTTCTCATTCAATAGATCTGGGTGGGATCCAAGAATCTGCGTTTTTAGCAATGCTGCTGCTGCTGGTCCAAGAACCACACTTTGAGACCCACTGCTATGGAGGAAGGGATTCTTTAGTGAGGAGGCCCTTTAAGAGGAAAAGGAAGGGAAATGGGGAAAGTCCTCAAGAAGTCCCTGAGGAGAATTTTAAGGGTCTCTCAATCTCTGAAGGAAAGAGGGGTCTGTGAGAATGGGGCCTAAGAAAAATGGTCTGAAAGAAAGGTGTCTGAGCACTGACTGGGATTTCGAAGAGGATAGGGTCTCTCAAGGATCTTTAAAAGGAGACACAGCTGCTCAGGTGGCAAGTGTCTGAAAGATGTTGGGGGTTCTCTCAAGGAATAATGGGGGAAGAAGGCTCAGATTCAAAGGGGTCTCAGAGTTGATTTCAGAGGAAAGAGAAGGGTGGAAACGAGACGGAGCAAATAAGGATTCTAAAAAGAGTAAATGTGATAGGGTCCTGAATAAGGTTCCTTGAGAGTATAAGAGGGGAAATCTGAGGAAGTCTGAGGAAGCACTGGAATGAGTTGCTGATGCAGGGTAATTTTGGAGAAAATTCTCTAAAAGGTGTCTGGGGAAGGTGTGGTCTTCCGAGAGAGGTCTTAGGTGTATTACTGTGGGATGACAGAGGGATCTTTTTGGAAAAACTCTTCAGAGATCTCAGATAAGGATTTCTCCAAAGTAAAGTAAGTAAAGTCTCCAAAAGAATATGGAAAAAGTGGGTCTTCTGAGAAAGACTTGGAAGTATCAATAGGAGGTTTTCCAGAAATAATTCTAGGCCTGTCTTAAGAGCAATACCTCAGAGAGTTATTCTGAAAGAAAACCAAGGGAGTGCATGGGTCTTCCATAGGGGGTTCTAGAGGATTTGGGAGACTTGTGAGGGTTAAGTTCAGGGAGGAAAATCTCTAGAAAAGTCTCTTAATAAGGCAGGAGAGTTCAAGCAATAAAAATCTGGAGAAGACTTTTAGAATAAGTGGAGGTGGGGGAGAAGGTCTCATGAACACTATTAGGGGACCCGAGGGTGATCTTTAGGGGGGAGGTTTGAGATTTGGGAGCCATGAAGTGTCTGGAGATTTTTGGCATCGTGGAGGAGAGTGCATGGGAGGTGGCTGTAAAACGGCAGGGTGGGGTCTTCCAGGTCAGTCTGGGGATCTGGGAGCATTTCAGAGCATCTCTGAGGGAGACTTTTTTGGAATAGAGGAAGAAGATCTTCAGGGAAGAGAATCAGGGTATGTCAGGACGTTCTGAAGGATTTGGGGGGGGGGTCTGAAATGTAGGGGACATAAGTGGAAAATCTCCAAGGAGATTTCTGGAATGAGGGTAGGTGGGAGGGAAAATTCTTAGGCTATGTGAGGGAGAAGTCTGGAGGTTGTTGGAATATTCGGAGCAGGTCCCTGGGGGAGATTTCTGGAATGGACAGGGTCTGGAGAGTATTTTGGGGAGTCTTTGAAGGGGGTTTGAGGGCCTGGGAGGGAGTCTCCCGGAGGAGCAGAGATACACCGCTGGAAGATTCGAGGAGCGGCCTCCGCGAGGTATTTTTGGAGACAGAGGATGAGGGACATGGGGCCAAAGGGCGGGGGTCTGAGAATAAGGTTGTTGGGACACAGGAAGGTGTCCCGAGAAGACGGTTGAAAGGTGAGGGGCGGGCTCTGCGGACGCCTTTGGGGGCGTCCGAGGGGGCTCTGGAGAGCGTCAGGGGCTCTCTGAGGACGATCTGTGGGGGGTCACGAGAAGGTCCCGGCCCGGCCCCTCGACGATCGCAGGGTGTGAGGACGACATGGGAAGGAGCTCCTAAAGGGGTCCAGGAGGTGGATTTGGGGTAAGTCGCGGGGATTCTGTCGCGGGCCCGGCACCCGAGGCCCGCGCTCCGCGCCCGCCGCCGCCTGCGGCTCGGGGTCCCTGAGGGGGCGGGGCCGCCCGCGCGGCCTGGGTCGCCCTGAGGGGAGCTCCGCGCGCCCCGACCCGCCGCCGCCCCGCGCCAGCCCGGCCCGGCCCGAGACTCACCGCCTCGCCCTCCTCCTCCTCCGCCGCCGCCGCCCGGGCCTCCTCAGGCCACTGCCGCCGCCGTCGCCCCCTCTCCGGCCCGCGAGCTCCCCTCCCTCCTCCCGCACCGACCACCGCAGCCGCCACCGCCGCCGTCGCGCTGCGTCACCGCGCCGTGCGTCACCGCCCCTGGCTCCGCCCCGAAGGGGCAGCCGCGCGCCCGCATTAGCTTGCGGCCAGGTGACGAACGGCGCGCCAGCCAACGGGCGGCGAGGGCAGCCCGAAGGGCGGGAGGTGTGCGCCGGGAAAGGCGGGGTCCTGGTGAGGAGGGGCGCAACGGGGGTGGAACGAGGCCCCAGAGGCCCGTCCTCTCCTCGGTGGGATTGGTCCGACGTCGGGGTGACGGGCAGTCGGCCAGGCCCCGGACTCCCGGCCGACGGGTGGGGAAGGGGAGGGGCGCGCGCGGCGTTGCCCAGGGTAACGGGCCGGCGGAGCCCGGGATTGGGCCTCCAGGCCCGCAGAGGGCAGTCTTGCGCGCGTCTATCTCAGCTACCCAGAGCTAAGTCACAATTCCTTATTCTGGCGTTCAAGGCCTCCTTTCCCCCACCCTCTGACCCGCCCCAACCGAGGACTTTGCCCAGTTCTGCCGCTGGCCTTTCAGCGTGGTAGTCTGCTCTTAGGATTCTGGAGTCTCAGTTTTCTTACCGCGCCACAGTCTGAACCTGCTACTTCCTCGCTTAAATTGGAAGAGCGAAGCGAGACCCAACCCTTTAGGATTGAAAGAGAGTGCATATAAAGCGCTTGGTACAAGGGAGGCCGTCAATAAATGGGAGTTGTTGCTACGACTTTTGTCTTAATTTAGTCATTCTACCAAGTGTCCTGAATCAAGGTGAACGAATCAGAGGGGGAGTCTGCATTCAGAAAGGCCTTGGGTGACAAGGCTTGTTACTGGAACTCAAAGAAATGCAATCAGGGGCAGGAGTGGTGGCTTATCCCTGTAATCCCAGCACTTTGGGAAGCCAAGGATGGAGGATAGCTTGAGACCAGGAGTTGGAGACCAGCCTGAGCACCATAGCAAGACCTCCATCAGAAGGAAAGAAGGGAGGGAAGAAGGAAAGAAAGAAGTAAGGAAGGAAGGAAGGGAGGGAGGGAAGGCGGGAAGGAAGGAAGAAAGATAGAAAGATAGATTAGTCAGTAGTCTGAGATATTCTTTGGAGGCTGGGGCAAGAGGATCACTTGAGACCAGAAGGTTGAGGTTTCAGTGAGCTATGAGGAGGCCACTGCACTCTAGCCTAGGTAACAGAGTGAGACCTCTCCTTAAAAAAGAAATTGCAACCGGGCGCGGTGGCTCACAGCTGTAATTCCAGCACTTGGGAGGCTGAGGTGGCTTGATTGCCTGAGTTCATGAGTTTGAGACCAGCCTGAGCAAGAGCGAGACCCTGTCTCTAAAAACACGCCAGGCCTTGTGGCGGGTGCCTGTAATCCCAGCTACTTGGGAAGATGAGGCAAGAGGATCTCTTGAACCCAAGATTTTGAGGTTGCTTGCTGTGAGCTAAGATGCCATGGTACTCTACCAAGGGTGACCAAAAAAAAGTCTCTTTCTCAAAAAAAAAAAAAAGTGCAGTCAGAGTGACTGTCTAAAAAAGAAGAAAATTGCAGTCAGAGTGGAGTGTGGAGTTCAAAATGGGGAGTGGTGAGAAATGAGCAGAGCCCAGATGTTTGGCTACTTGAGGGAGTTTGGACCTGCCTTATGGGCACTAGGGAGCCATGGAAGGGCTTCAAGCCTGGGAAGATCATAGTGAGGCTGAGGTTTTGGAAAGTCTCTGTTTTACATAAGGTGAACAGATTGGAGGGAATGTAACTGGGGACTTAGAGTCCAGGGAGACCGCAGGGGTGGGGGTGAAGGGAGAAGAGAAAGGTTTGCA